>JASDQU010373347.1:6625-32654 GCA_032191745.1 Picea mariana | reverse complement strand
GGAGTATAATATTGAATATCTTGTGGATCAATTATCTTTGTGGTGTGGATCAAGAAAGTGTTGAGTATCCCACTTGGGGAGGCATCACTTTCTTTGATCCTTGAGTGCTTTTTGTGATTGTTGCCAGTGAAGGCGGTCCAATAGAGTAAGTGCTATTGGGGCATGCTTGGCTCTTATATGTTTCATTTGCATTGGTGTATCTTTGTATCTAATTTGTAAATGGTGTAATCATTTCTAATACTTAGAATTCTTTTGTAACTAATTGTAAGCTTTGGTTTGGGGTATTTTAACTTGTTCACTTTGTAAACCTTTTGTAATAAACCACCCTCAAACACTAGTTGACCCCATTGCCCAACCTTAGGCACTAGTCTTAGTTGACTTAGGGAAAGGGCTGATTTTCATTTAGAATAGACTTGCACTTGCATTGCTGCTTGATCATCATAGGCTAGTTTTCCCCTTAGCCTTTAACCAATTGAAACTAACTCCTAGAACATTTAAACTAAAATTAATCTAGTAACTAGGGACAACCCCCCTTGGCTTCCCTAAGAGTAAGCCTAGAAGGAAGAGGTTCCAGTCAAGGTGACAGTGTGGACTTGGAACCTAGACTTTGTGTCTCCGAGGACACACTAAGTGAGTTGGACTTAGCTCACGCTAGCAAGTGTGTATTAGGACGGCAACACCATCAATTCGACAATGTCACTGAAAACCTCCTGAGAGAAGGTTGATGTATATGACTAACTGTCTACTTAAATGGATGAAAGAGATGCCTAACTCAACTCCTTCTGAAATTGTTGTACCTATAACTCAGATTTTTGAAGGACCATATGTGTGCTCTCCAAGGAGTCCTGTGTGTTCACCAGCTCACGAGTAAGTCTATCGACCTCATGCTCTTTCCCTTCCAATGCACCCTGGTACACGCCACCCACTGCGAGAAGATAATCCCTATCCACGAGAAGGTGTAGGTAGTTAGATCTAGTCACTACCATGGCCTCCTTGAGTGAAATGAAATCCGCAAGGGAAATATCTCCCAAGTTGTCCTATGCCATAGTGGCCCTCCAACAAAAATCATCCACCAATGTATGTGTGTCATCGAGGTGTCTCATGGCTAACACAATCATGTCCTTGCGAACCTTCAGTGGCCCTATCAAATGGTGTCTCACACGAACAAACATCCACATCATGCTGAAGTGCTACCTCGTGACTCCTGCTACCAAGGTCAACTGTGGAATCTTCATCAAAGTACGCCCCAACATCTATTGTACCACTCTACCCAACATCACTCAAAAACACCTCCTAAGAAATGAGGTCGACCTCACAAGGTATCTCATCCACTGCCAACTCCTCCTCAAGCACATCCTCATCATACTTAGGTGTAGTCACACCCAAATAGTCATAAGCATCATAACAATGATAAGCTGTTGACATTGATCGAAAAACTATATCACATGGGCTATTATCCTGACCATCACATATGCTAATGTCATTACCCTCATAGGCCATCTCTAATGATGTATAAAATATTGTTTCCCTATCATCTTCATTGCACACATCCCTATCATAAATAGGTGCATGCTCATCCAAAAGGTCAATTTGTCCTTCATGCTCCTTCAGTTTATGCCCTCTGCTTTTAAAGGAATCATCATCCGTAGCTAATTGGGGCTCATACCACTCATGATGTTTGATGGTGCAAAATTCTTTGAATGTCATGGCTATGTAAAATGCCTCACCAAGCGCCATATACTCCCTCAAACAATTTGTAAACTCCTCATCTTGTGCCCATTGATTTTTCAAATCTTGATCCCATTGATTTTCCATCTGAAATTTATTCTCATTGAATACCCTTAGGCTAGTGGGAAAACCAGCTTTGATACCATTGTAATATCCCTAATTCCGTAGATCGGAATATAGGCCTCAACCGATGATTATTTGTTGCCGGAACTGATACACTTTGGGTGTCTGGATGCGTTTAGTGATTGGTTTTAACATGCGTGGTGTTTTTGCATGTGATTACAACTGTTTAACAGTATATAAGCAAGTACGCAAAAGATAAAGACACAGAACAATTGCAACAATGTAATATGAAAATGACTGGGTACAATGCCGCATGTGGCTAAGTAAAATAAATCTCTCGGCTAGATCAAAGACAAAAGGATCTTAGTCAGAATACAATAAGCAAACTGAAACAATGATACCCGGAAATAGAAGAATGTTGTTGGATCAATGGATGAGCTATAGGATCTGTTGCATGCTACGACAACTGCTACAAGACTAAAAAGTTCTCCCTGGTGGCTAAACTCCACAGATCTGCCTGGAATCTGTCACAAACAATGCGCCTTGACCTCATACACACTCTCGGTGTTTATCTTCCTGAAGATCGACACTCTACTAATCTGTATGGACCCCAGATGGATCCCCCTCGAGGAATGCGCCCCAACTGCTGCCAATAATTGTGCCCTATAAATTGCACCGTCGGACTCTGGTTGTAATAGTCTCAAACTAAGCGCCCTAGGCTCCTCTATAATGGGTCAGGAGGGTTTCCCCGGCTCAGGTCCAGTGAACTCTCTCGAACCTTGTGAATGTCTCCTTAAGAGTTGCGCCCTCACTGGACAACTATTGCACCCCTAATGATTTCTCCGTCGAAATCTGACAAGAAACCAATCAATAGATGTGCCCTACCTTCCTCTCAACTAGGTCGAAAGGGAATCCCTGGATTCTCCCTCACTGGGACAAGTTGAATCTCTAAGTCTCCTCAAAAGTTGCGCCCTCACCCTGAATAAGTGTGCCCTTGTTGTTGCAACCTATGTAACTGCTGCTAAAGATCGATGGAAGATCTGTATGATCTCCCCAGTGACTAGGGTGTGTCTCTCAACACCGAAATCAACCTCTGGGTGTATTCCTCTTGGAATCCATAGTCATTGATTCGCCTGAACCTGTGTTTTCTCCTCAAAGCTCAAATGTCAAATCATAAATCTTCCTAATGAGAGAATATGAGCCCCTATCTCTCTTTTATACCCCTTTTCACCTTTTTCCCTTCAAGTGACTTTTAATTCATCTTTAATATTTTCTCATAAAATCACTTTATTAATTTAATGAACCTTTTTACTCCAAAAAGTGATTAATTTGCCTTTATGATTTCTCCTACCACTGAAAGTCACTTTTCATCACCTCATCTTGTAGATATTTTCGCCTCGGTTCCAATGAGCTATTACACTAGTATTTCTCCAAGAAACAAGCTCCAAATAGTACCTTTAGTGTAATTAATTAAAATATGCCCATCAATAACCCCGTTTTACGAAAATCGTCGAAATGCAACGGAACCAAGAACAAGTTGTGTGGAAATGATCCTGATGATGAATAATGGTAAATAAACTAAGTTGGGCCCCATAAAACTCATCCAAACCCTCCAAGCTCACTGATGACATAGTCTCACCCCTCTGACTTGGCTGACTCAAGCCTCCTGAAGTGACTCTAATCGCATAATAGGGGAATCCAAAAATGGGGACATGACAGGAATGCCTCCCTTGCTGAGAGGGAGTGTTGATGTTTCATCATCAGGCAGACATTCTCCCAGATTGGTCATGCTGATATGACCAAGAGAGAATGATACATCAACATAAATATGCAATTTGCCAAGTTTAGGCATGGGAGGACCATCACACGACCCTATTAGGTGTGTCCGTACCCAAGTAGAGTAGTTTCCAATAAACCCCTTAAAGTGTAAGTATAAGTGAATGATATGACATGGAGTTTACTTTATGGTCATGGAGTCGTTGACATGAAAGGCCATGTGTGATGTTCATCTCCATGAGCACCTTTGTAGAGGGAGTGCTTGGTGCATTGAATTACCCTTTCCTCGGCACTGTTTCTTTCCAAACCCCTATTCTTGCCTTTTGATATTCATTTGTTGTTTTCCAAACCCCTATTCTTGCCTTTTGGCATTCACGTATTGTTTTCCAAACCCCTCTGTGTGTGTGTTTATTATGTTTCCTATCCCTTTAAAGATGCTTTGTCCTCAAAGCATTTTGTGGAAAAAACTATGTCTTCATTTTGGTCAGCAATACTTTTCATAATTTGACATTCTTGAGGTTGAAGACACGAAATAGTATGATATTCAAGGAATTGAGCATAATTGTGACTGTGACAGGGTTTGACTAAAACCTAATTTTTGATGTTTTAGAAAATATTCCCTTCTCTTTACTAGACTCTATTTTGTTTTTCGTTGAATTTTTTCGTCAAAGGATACCCTGATTACAAACTTATATCTTCCTTTTAAGACTTCCTTGATATTCCTTAACACTTCTATTATATTTTTAATTATGATTTAAAACCTTGATAACTTGTGTTGATAGCTTTTCGTTGAAAATAGCTCCCTTTCCTTTTTTCTTCAATCCCTAAGAAGGAACCACTTAATACTAAGAGATTTGTAATCTCCACTGTATAACTTTTTTCCCTTTGCACCTTTTTGTACTCAAAAGAAGAGTACTTCAGTATTTCTCCACTAATCAACTTGTGCAATCTTAATCAAAGCAAATTACTTATTCCTTTAATAATCCCATTTGACTTATAAGATGTATGACCATTTCCTTAATAAAAAGTTGGGTTAATCCTTATCAATGGTCCTTATAACTCTTTAAATGACACTTGAAATAACAGCCTAATGTATGGTCATGACTTCCAATTGGAGATTGGTGACATTTTGATAAATGCGAATGTATGGATGTATGGACAATTGCAAAAAACAGCACTAGTGCAACGTACAGAAGAAATGACAGAAGATGGTGGTTGTTCATATGGTGGCTGCTGCGAATGTGTACAGCAGAAATGTGGTTGTGTACAGTAATAAGAATGGGACAAATATGTACAGTTGGGCAGCGGATATGTATAGAAAATGATGGTTGTACGGTATGCAAATTGCAATGGATGTGTACGGACTTGCAATGTACAAGTGTGCCCTAGTTTTCTCCTTCAAACCCTCTCTTCTCACTTCTCTTCTCCTCACCCAAATCTCTCGAGTGATCAAGTGAACAATGAATCTCTTACTTACCCTTTTGCCTCCTTTAGCCTTCCTTAGGCCAAACCTAAAAGATCAATGGCTTAGATTAGATCTAGCCAAGTCTAATCAATGGGTGAGATCACTTCTTATAAATCTCACTTAGAAACCCACTTTACTTAAGTTTCCATAGTTTGCTTTATGTCTACTAATTCACCCACTTGTGAATTACTTGTCACTTTATGACTTAAGTGAATAAAGTCAATGTGAAATTAGAATATAAAGTAAAGGTATAAGGGTAATAGTCTCCCCCTTTGTGTTTAAAGACTCACAAACACAAGGGGACCACTTTCCAATGTACCCAAATCTCAACAAAATATAGTTCGTTTGCTTGGAGGGATCCTGCAGGGTTAGCACACGAAATATAGATGAGAAATAGAGAAAGAAACTGCTCAAAAGATCAATATAAATCACAATGAACAGCAAGGAAAGCGACTAATCTAATAGCAAAAATTCACGAAGTACCATCAAGAAATAAGGTTAGAACCAGTGTTGAAAACATCAGCATCGACAAAATATCGTCGAGGGTCCGAAAACGAAAATATCAGCAACATTGGGGAAAATACAAAAATACAAAAATATTCATTTTATTTTTATTTTTTAAATATCTAAAGCATCAACAACATCAAATAAATGCATTTCCACATAAATATGAAAAGAGAATTGATATATAATATGTATAAGATGTCTAGTAAACTCGAATACATCTCAGTGTATAGATCAACACTGAATCATGTCCTGAGTCTAAAGCCTCAAAATATCATCAAAAAATATGCTAAGTGACAAATGTATCTCATTATCATGAGTCAACTATAATGAAATCAAATAAAAATTAATGATTTCCTCTGCCCCTTTTACAGGAAAAGGTAATGACTCTAGAAGTGGCTTTTCCTCTAGAGGAAGAAGCCCTTGGGGTTGGCATTGGATTCTGACATCCTATAGAAAATGCAGGAGCTAGACGTTGGTGTCCTCTATGGGTGCTACTGCCAAGTACAACTCCCTCTGTCGGAGTCAGTGAAGATGGTGGTTGACTCTGCTTTGTAACATCCTCCTCCTCCTCTGCTACTGCCCCCTCTACCTCCTCATGTATCCAATTAGGCATTGATTCCAAGATAGGCCTCTCAGACTCGACCCTCCATGCAACAGTGGTGTCAAATTTCAATCCCATCAAACGAAATGGTGTCCACATCAAGTGTTTTTTGAATCCACCTCACCCACAATCAGAGATTGTAGTAGACATATACCAAGTCATTGAGGCATTGGGATTCCAACCTGTATGAGGGCCATAAATTATAAATTAATAATAATATTATAATTTATAATACATAATCTAGACTCTAGAGGGTGACAAGGCATAAAATAATAAATTATAATTTATAATGAATTAAAAATTTAATTTGAAAATTTGTAACTAGTGGCGCTTCTTGGTGTGTAATTTCTCAAATGCACTCCAGTTGTGCTCGCATCCTAAAGAGCTACATGTTTGACTAAGCACACGAATGGAAAGTTTTGTAGATGGGGTACTCTACCACCATAGCTTGTCCATCAAGCATCTACAACAAATAAGAGAAAAATAAGAAAAGACATTGAAATTTGAAAGTTAAAAGTTGAAACAAAGTTAGAACTTAGAACTTAGAACTAAGAACTAAGAAGAGACATCAAAATTTGAAATTTAATGAAAGCTTACCTGGCATTTTGGTCTTCCTATCAGCTATAGCCATCTGAAAGCCAAAAGTCCCACCAAACATCCCATATATTTCCATTTCTTTGGAAATATCTGCACGTTCTTCATGACTTAGCACCATCTTCTCAACGCATGTGAGGAATCCTTCCATAACCTCAACATCAAATCTAAAACCACATAAGTAAGAGAATGCGGGATTGAGGTAGATCCCTGCAGCATGAATCAAGCGATGAAGTGTATTGATCCATCGTTGATCAATCACTCCCCATATGTGTAGTCGTTTTTGAAATCCATCATCTCCCTTGTCATCATAATAGGTACGGATGGCTTCTTTGGCCCTATCCATGGCCTCATACAAGTAGCCCATTGCGGGTTTGTCTCCATCAACCGAAGAACCTTTACCAAAGGTTCGATAATGGAAACCACCTCCTCCACTCCCACCCAGAAGCTCTCCTAGTATGACACTAGCCTGCATATGGCCTCCCCCTCAGGTTTACGACTAAATGATAAATCATCCCACTCATGTGAAACAAACATCATCTTCAGGTCTCGCATACAAGCTAAGAGAGATCGAAGAGATATGAAGCTAGTGGCAAAGTGCATGATTGCAGGACGCACCAACTCCCTATTATTTGTGAATCTTCTCATCAAGCTAAGCACGGATGCATGATTATATATGAATTGTGTGATGCTCTTAGTCGATTAAACAATGTCCCTGATATAAGGATTTTTTCCCATATCCTCTAAAATCAAATCTATACAACGTGCATCACAAGGAGTCCAAAACAAGGTAGGATACCTCAGCATAAGCATCCTACTTGCAGCAACATAGTTAGCAGCGCTGTCCATTATGACTTGGACAACATGTTATGGACCCACCTCCTGAATGAAGTCATCCAACAAGTCACATAATAATGATGCATCTTTAACATGTGCAGATGTATCAACAGATTTAACAAACATTGTCCCCCTGGGACAATTAACCAAGAAGTTAAGAAGTGTCTTGCCCTTCTGGTCCATCCAACCATCTGACATCATGGTGCATCTAGTGATTTCCCATGATGCCTTAAGCTCCTCCAATCTACTAGCACAATCGAGCTTTTCATTCTAAAGGATAGGCCCTCTCAACTCCTCATCGATAGGGGCCTTGTACTCTGGGCCAACAACAACAACTGCATCAAACATTGGCTGATAGAATGGGTTGTTCTTGGAAATGTTAAAAGGAATGGCACTCCATAAGAAACACTACCCACCAGCTTATCAACCTCTTCCTTCTCCTTTTGTTTTACCATTGACCCGATAGAAGGTTATGCACCAGGTGTGGTTCTAGGAACAAAAAACAATGAGGTAGAAGGTGGAATTGAAGTAGTTGCGGTCGAAGAATGGGTTTCACTTCTAGTTCCTCCCTCCTCAGATATTCCACATCCTCCCCTTACAAATTGAGCTTTCATAGCTTCCCTATGTTCTTTGGCTATGCCTATATCCTCAAGCACTTTGTTCACAATACCCATGATTTCTGAGCTTGAATTTGGGCAAATATCCACTTCATGTCCTGAAATTTTTGCAAGGTGGCATTTCAGCAACTTGCAAGGTAATTCCCTCCATCATTCTCATCCTACACAACTTGCAATACAAAGTTTGTTTATTAATTTGTAGTATACCTAGGGAGGTAATATGGGGTACCTAGGGAGGTACCCAATGGGAATGTGGTTATGTATTATTAGTGGAAGCCATTCAATGTAAGGTGGACTAGGTCTATGCGATTTTTCTGATTTATGTAGCAGTTGGGGCCGAATTTTCCCAAACAAATTACAGATATGAGTTCCTCTTTCAAAAATAGTTGATTTCAAAAAAAAATCACCCAAATCAGAGCTTCAAACGTGAAGATATCGTTGATTCAAAATCAGCCGTTTTTTAGGGTCTTTGTGACGACAGTGGCACTGCAAAGCTCATTACTTTTCATAGGGTGCTCAGATTGCTACCAGATCAGTGCCATTGGATAGATAATTTTAAGATCTTTCTTTTGGTATCTTATATGTGGTATTTCTAATGGATATTCGCTCTCGAATCATGGAAGCCATCAAGACAACATTTCAAGAAATCAAAGTTGAAATGCAAAATAGCCAGGAGAAATATATTCAAGAGCTCAACATTGGAAGGCGAGGAAGGTATTAATATAAGCCATCATGGATGAATACAATCAAGAAGCATATGCTTGGTATGATTTTGAGGCCGATTGTGATGATTGGTATATGGTTAATTGTCATTTCTAGGATAACAACCACTTTCATATTTTATATGATGACTCTACTCCACCTATAGAGAACATCAGTGTGACAAATTAGGAGCCAATTATGACTACCAGTGTACAGTTTGCATATTCTTCAGTGGTATTGTTCCTTCCAGATTCAACTTTGAACATGTCCAATTAGGAGCCAATTATGACTACCAGTGTCCAGTTTGCATATTCTTCAGTGGTATTGTTCCTTCCAGATTCAACTTTGACCATGTCCAACTATGTGGATGGATCTGCATATTATGATCCACATGATCAGCGTTGACTTTTGGATCAGCTGCCTATTGAGTTTCGATATCTTCAGCATGGAGTTCACATGAGCACTTGGATATGGGACTCGGGTTTACAGTGACGGTTGGACTACTTCAACATGATGGTTCACATTTCTACATGGGACCCTGGTTCTTCAGCTTATTTTAGCATTATGGTCCACACTTATCCATGGGACCCTGGTATATGGTTGTACACCCTCATAACAACCGTTGAGGACAATGCTTTCATAAGGGAGGTGGAATGTAGTGTAGCTAGAGAGGTAGTGAGGGGGGCCCGGAGGGCCCATAGTGATAATAGTGGAGGCAATTCAATGTAAGGTGGACTAGGTCCACTATACTATTAAATAATGCCCACCATGATAGTTAGATATTATAAATGTAAGAGGACTTACTAGAAGGTTCCTCCTCTAGAATGTTCTTAGGTGGTTGGTAGCACTATATAAAGGGGTTCAAGCAATGTAATGGGGAGGTGAAGAGGATTATTGTATTTGGAGTGGTATCTCATTAGGAGGTTGCCCCTTCGAAGAGGCAAGGGAACAAGAGAGGATCTCTTCCATAATAGAATCCATTGTATGGCGTTGCGGCGTTGCCCTACCTCAAGGATCTTCTTATAATAAAGAGCGGTTTTTCTATATTGTTCCATATATCTTGTGTGGTTAATGTATTCAGAGATCTTTGGTACTTAACAACATCCCCCCCTCGGTTTCACCATATTCCCACATAGCATCCAATTTTCTCGACATTTTCAACCTTCAAGTGATCAAACCTAGGGCACAAAAACAATGGAAAAAAATTAAAATCACCATTTAACTTTTAAAGAATCAAGATTCAAGATAATACACTCTACAAGTAATACAAATTTACAAAATGGGGAAAAAATGATAAATTTACAAAAATAAAAAATATAAAAGCCTATCTTAAATTTGCAAAAATAAAAAAAAAGGGTTGGAAATCAATCCACTCTCCAAAATAAATTGGTGGCAGCTAATAAAAAACAGTCCCTCCATACCAAGAGGAGGGATACATAGCAAAAATTTTAAAAAAACAAAACAAAAAAAAGGGTGCAAAGTTGCAAACTGTTGCCCATACCTGCAAATGAGCCCTTGCTTGAGGGAAATCAATCCCAACTTCACAATGAACAGGTTATGGTGCTCAAGATCCTGCTCCTCCTCGCCCTTGGTTGAAGGAAAAATTGCCTCTTCCTCCTTTTCTCTCCAAACCCCACACTCTATTTGCAAAATGACTAATAAAAACCCAAAAACTRGCTTTATTTCTGGACTTTTCCGCGTCGTTCGATGTTTTGGATCGAATCGTGATATTATTKTGAATTACAAAAATAGCACGATATTATYGTCGGACAAAAATATCGCGGTATTTTCCAGCAATAATAATGTTGACCCTCATTTTGGCGATAATATCGCAATGTTGGTAACACTGGTTAGAACACAAACACAAAATGATCACTTTGCTCAAAGAAGTATAACTAGACTACGAACAAGAGAGAAGAAAAAATATGCTAGCTGCTGAAATAACCCGACCAATATTAAATGTAGAAGACTCCAATATATAGGATGAGAGGCGCACTTTACCCAAGGAAACCAAGAGGACGCATAGGAGATGGGAGGATGGATAGGAATAGGGAAGTATGCATGCGCATGAGTGAGGGATGCATGCATAAGAGTAAGGAAAAGGCTAAGTGGGAGATGAAGAAGCATGCACATGAGATTTGGGAGTGGGAATCTCATGTGTGAAGACAAGAGTGGAATAATGCATGGAAGTAATAGGCTTAGAAGGTTTGCGCACTTAGTAGTGAGTGTGCATGGGAACAAGAGAATTAGGAGATGACTGAGAAATAAGCTAATGGATGGAAAATAGGACGAGCCAAATAAGGAAAGTGTATGCTAGGATGAAGGAGTGTGTGAGTGGAGTAAGGGACCCATGCAAGAGTGAAGGGAATTAGCACATGGCTTAAACAGAGGAATAAGCTATATTAAGTGATGCACTTTTCTAATCAAAAGGAATGAGCATACATATTATTTTAAGATATATGCTTTATTAAAAGGAACGAGCATGTTTAATAAGGAGATATGTATGACTAGGGGGACATGGGATACATTTTAATGAATTAATTAATTAAAAAAGGAGGGACATGGGATACAATTTAGTTAATAAAGGTGGGGACATTAATTAATAAAATAATTAACTAAAGGGGGACACATATTAATAAAAGGGGGACGACTTTTAATAATTAATTAATTAAAATGTTAAAAAGGTACACTTTATCAAAAAGGTGGACAAATTAATTAATTAATTAATTAAAAGGGTGAGTGGGTACATATGAATGGGAAGTGGGGTTAGGATAAGACATACTTTAGAGTGATATGTATAGGTGGGTTTAGTGGGTAGGTATAAGGTTTAGTGGGTAGGTATAAATGGAAGTGGGTTTAGGTTTAGGAAAGGTGAGACTTTAATTGATAAAGGTAGGAAAGGTGAGTGAGGGTAGAGTTAGAGTGAGAGTGGAAAGAGGGATGGAGATAGGGAAACTAATATGTATAGGATTGGAGTAAGAAGAATGGGTAAAGTGGTTTTATAAACTTTTAATGCATGGAAAGTGGTTTTGTGGTGGGTGAAGAAAAGTTAGTGAGAAAAGTTGGCATGATTGGCTAAACTTTCTCCATGGAGTGCCACCTCTTTACTTTAGTTAATCTTCATTTAATGCTTGTCTTGGAAAATGCACCCTTGGTCAAATGATGTCATGTAGATGCCACCTCACACTGAAACTCTGCCACATGTTGGAATATGAGTCTGCCACATGTCACTTATGGAGACCATCACCCCTTCTAAAAATAGAAATTTCAAAAAATAGTTGTCCGGTCCCGAAATACTCAGGAAGACTAGGAGAACACTGCCACATGTCAACTATTTAAAAATATGCACTACTAAAAATAGAATCTCCTTGCATATCAATGATATCATACCCATTGAACTCGGTTTTCCGCAAGGAATCCGAATCCGTAATCAGAATTGACATGTGAGCCCTGGCGCTCAACCTGCTACAAATAGAAATATGTGACAAATCATCCCGAAAAAGGTCCCAAAGATTCAAAATGTCTCAAGGATTGATAATATGTGCTCAAAATCTGAATCTGGGGGCCCTGGAGCTCAAACTACTAAAAATAGAAATCTCCTGCATGTCGCCTAGCAAAGTGCTATCAAGCCTAGAATCATGCAAGCATCATCCCTGTATGCTCAAAACTGTTCCAAATTGTCATGAGACCCACTCAAACCATGGCTCCTAAAAAGTAGCAACACCTGTTGTATGTAGACATCTCTCTCAAAATGCAAAGGAACACAAGCTAACTCTAACTTTGAACAAACAACCATGTACCAATCATATACCTGTCTCTGATGGGAACCAACCTATGATAACCATAAGTGCTAAACTCTGGGAGAATTGCAAAATGCCAGCCAAACTGGTGCATGTTGGCTCTTAACCCTCAATATTTTCAACGCTGAAAATCTAGGGGTTAATAGGTGATTAGGTTCTTTCGCCATTCGACAATTTTTATTAATGCTTAGAAGATCATATCATCTTGTATCATCAACCAACACAGCTTCAAAGAACAGAGAATTATTGTTGATTTTTGTAGCTTCGGGAAAGTATTCTCACATGACCCTAGGTGTTGGGCATGTGGGAATCGCCGTGGGCACCACATCACACTTTCTGTTTCGTGAAAACCCCCTTGGATTTGAGTGGGGGATTCATGGGTTTGGTGATGGGATTTGTGGGTTTGTGTTGGGGCTTCACACCGACAAGGAAAGCCTCATTTGATGTTGACTTGTGAAGGGACTTCTATGTTGACCCCTAAGGATTTTATATAAAGAAGAGAGGTCATTGTGACAATACATATCATGTAGAGTGTGTGGAGACATGATGGAGCTAGCATAAGTGAGTCTACACTTGTGCTAGGAGGATTAGTGATCTCAGCAAAGGGGAAGTCTCCAAGGTGGAAAATTTGGCCCAAGAGAGAGGAGTGACGAATGTCGCACGTGTGGAGCGAATTTTTCGTACCATACACGGTTTGCAGGAGGACGAAGCACGTATATACGCGGGTTGCAGAAGGACAAATCGCGTATAGGGTATACGCGATTTGCAGTGAAAAAAATAGCGTATGTTCGCAGGTTGTCAGTTGGTGAATCGTGTATCTGAGTTTCTGGGTAGGTACAGATCCGTACAGGCTGACAAGTGATGTCAACAGGTCATACAGGTGGTCTACAACAGATTCGTGTGCAGAGGAGATTCTCGGGGATATTGCTAAGGTTTGGTTTTATGATTTGTATGGTCATTGGAGAACAAGGTTGTTCTTAGTTTTGGTGACTTTGGAGGACAAAGTTGTCGACTTTGGAGGACAAAGTTGTCCTCATATTTTGGTGATATTGTATTGGCTAGGAGGGTTGGTTTTTCCCTCAGGGTTTCTAATGATAACAAGATTACAGAACTGAAATTGTGTCTCATGTGTATTCATGATTCATCTATGATCTTTGTGTTTCCACTGCATATGTTTTCAGTCAATAATTTCCARTGTAAAATTGTTCAGTGATAACAACTAGGGTTTTACTGTTAGATCACTAGGAAGTAATTTTCAGATCTGAAAATTAGTCACGTAGAGTTGCATGTGAAAATTGACAATTATGAGAAGTCGTTATAAGTCAAAACAAGAGACAAGAGATAAAGCTTTTCCATTAATACGGTTTGAGGACAACACATTTCTAAAGGGGAATATATATATATATATGTATGTATGTATGGCCCCAAGGGTTAGCTCAAGTGGTCATGAGCCAGACATGAGACCTCTTATCTCTCCCCAAAATTGGGGACGTCAGGGATTCGACTCTCTTGATCCCCTCGAGGTTAGGCTTCATAATCACAATCGGTGGTTTACCTTGTTTGCCATCCATGGATCATGGATCATGGAAGGTTTTCCGCAAGGGTTTCCTTGGAAATAAATAAATATATATAGATAGATAGATATACAAACACACACACACTAGAGAAATTAGGATAATAATTACTAAAGGTGGATCACATAAAGACGTGGCTTTACGTGAAATGTCACCTTGAGGCCTATAAACACTATTAGATTTTCATCAGTTTTGTTAACATTAGATTTACCATAGCATTTTGATCTTCTTTTAACATTCAGTAACCATATACTGAAATATATAAGCAACAGATAAACAAGCACAAGAAGATACAAAGATTTGTCCTAGGAAAACCCCAAACTCGGGGAAAAACCCAACCAACTTTTCTTAGAGAGAATATTCCAATACAACCATGAACAAGCTCTATTCACAAGAGAAAAACAACAATGAAGAAACCTTGATAACAAATATTTATCTCTTCTTCTTGTCAAACCCTAGAGAGGGTAGACAACTGAGGAGCACCATAGAATTGGCACAAGATAGGCACATCACTAGAGCAAGATAGTGCACCACAGAACTGGCACAACTAGCAACTGGTAACTGCAACTGCAACTGTAACTGGCATGAAGCAGTTGGGCAGCACCACACAATCTTAGTGCAACTCTTCCAGAGGTAGCGCACAAGAGAAACCACCAAGAGAACCAAGAATATCCTTCACAAGTAGGGCACACTATCCAAGAGAACGAGAAACCAGAAATAGCGAAATTGTTGCAACTTCCTAGTGCACACTGCAGAAGGAGAATTGTCTGACTGTACAAATGAACTGACCCAGACTTGTATTTATACTAATCTGGGTGCATGTCTGGGGCTGACTTCTTATTCTGGGTCTTCAANACTGGCATGAAGCAGTTGGGCAGCACCACACAATCTTAGTGCAACTCTTCCAGAGGTAGCGCACAAGAGAAACCACCAAGAGAACCAAGAATATCCTTCACAAGTAGGGCGCACTATCCAAGAGAACGAGAAACCAGAAATAGCGAAATTGTTGCAACTTCCTAGTGCACACTGCAGAAGGAGAATTGTCTGACTGTACAAATGAACTGACCCAGACTTGTATTTATACTAATCTGGGTGCATGTCTGGGGCCGACTTCTTATTCTGGGTCTTCAAATTTACTTGATTATTTTTGTGGGCCGACTTCTCTTCCTAGAAATTATATTTCCACTTTATTATTATTTCTTGTGGGCCAACTTCTCTTCTGTGGTCTTCTATTTCACTTTATTCTTTTCCGCGGTTTTCTTCAACTGTTCAATGGTCTTCCTTTGACTTCTTGGAATCTTCTTCTTCTCTAAGAAAAGTTGTCCAAGAGGGAATACCTCCCGCAGCTACCAAAACATCAACAAATACCAAGACCACTCATCATTGTAAATCACCATCTCTCATATTTTATTCAATAGAATATTTTAATCCATATGGATTCTTTTATCTTATTCGATTTATTTTGTTTATTCAATTTATAATCCAAGAAGTGCATGGCATTATCAAGAATGAACCTTGTTTGTTTCAAGGTATGTACATGATCCTAACTATGGCATTGATTAGGATTTGATACAAGTGTAACTAGAAGGAGAGTTCTATATATAATAATCCAAACCATGTCATTGATTAGGATTTGATACAATTGTAACCAGAAGGAAATTTCTACATAGAATCATCCAAACCATGTCATTGATTAGGATTTGATACATTGCAACCAGAAGGAGAGTTCTAGATAGAACCATCTCTCACCCTCGATAGGAAAGTAACTTTGCTCCAAAACAAAGCCATCACGCAGGTAAAGCTCCAATGGGCCCATTACAGTGTTGATGAGGCGACGTGGGAGTTGGAAAGTGTTATGTGGGAGGCATATATGTTTTTCTTTTAATTTTGATATTCCACAAGGTTGATGCTAATCTAATGGGGAGGGAAATGTAATACCCCAATTTTGACCTCTGGATCATGCACAAATATATTTAATGAAACTTGGCTAGAGCCTAGACAAATGTGGTTTTATGTTAGAACCATAACATGATACATTGATTGTTCATCAAGCACATAACCATTCCTATAGTGTATTTTCGTTTTGTATGCAGGTATATTGTGATTATAATATTAAAACCACTAAAGTGTCGCAAGCAAATATAAAGGGGGTTACAAATCAACGAGATGGGAAGAAAGGGAGCTTCGGGGGCTAAGAGAAAAATAATAATATTTTATTGTTGCCCACCTTTTATCCTAAGTTCTCCAACCTTTATATATGTCAATCTATGTCACATAACACGACGACACGGAACACGAAGGACACATGGATATGAGTATACAACACAGAACATGTCGACCCTGGAAACAAGACAAAGGGKACATGTTATATATGTGTGTGTGTGTGTGTACAAACTACAAATACAAAAATGAAATGTAGACATAAAAATCCAAAAGTTTTAGAAATTACAAACTAGTTACAACTTACTAGTTTAAGGTCATATGCATGAAGCCACCTATTAATTGAAATTTCTTGTCAATGTCAGATCTGAAAAAGTAACTACCAAACAATATATTGTTTAGCTTCCTTTCACCATACAAGGGCCTAGGTTGTAGATGGATTTTGTTTCTATTATTTACAGTGCAATGAGTCTCTTCCAATATCTCTCTTTGTAACCATCCAATGTTGATGGATGTGTGGATTTAGTCACTAGCATATAGATCCCAATGATTCTCTTCCAATTTCTCATTTTGTAGTCAACTAATGTTGAGGGACTCCTGTGTGTGCGCCTATGCTAATTTCTGATATATCAAATATTTTGGTGCTCTTAATTTATAAATTCATATTTTAATGATGGTAAAGCAGTTCAGATTTATACCTTGGTGTCCAACATGTTAGGGCATGTCTAGGGCACATGTTTGGCACAAGTCCTATTTTAGGACGCATGCCAAARATGTGTCAGACACATCTCCTACCATGTCACATGTCTGACCACAAGATACAAACACGGGGCTCCTGAGGGACATGTCCTGTTACTTAGATGTCAATTAATTATTGAACAACTTTTGGAATTAGCTGTCCAAATGAACATACGTGGTCTTCTTGAGAAGGCACATGGTGCCAATGCATGCATAGAATATTATCTTTGGTTTTGATTCTTCTAGAGTTCGTTCATTTTTCTTGAGTCTTACTCTACCCGTACCTTGTTGTTCCTACGCAATTCCTTTTAGAGCTGCTTCCATACCTATATGACAACCATCTCCAAAATTACCTGTGAATGATGGAGAAAGATCAGCAGTTGCTAGTAGCTGGAAATCCATAGTTTCCAGTAGAAGAGATTCCCTTTCCTGCACAGAACTTGAGTTAAAGGGAATTTCCTGGGGGACTGCATTGGAGAGAAGGGAACTCTTTTCCTAGTGTTGTGTAGCACTGAGATTTCTGGGTTGAGCTCTGTGATAGAATTCTGAGCCAGCCTGCAGGAATTCGCCCTTGTGGTCTCATAGCCCCGAGTTGAGGGTGGCCTCTGCATCAGAGTGCATACGGCTGGGTGGAAAAGCATTCGCTTGCAGCCATTTGGTGGTTAATTCCAGAAAAAATAAGTGTTTGTTCTTGTTGTTTGTTAATGGTTTGTTGTGCATATATGCTATTCATCTTCGTTATGAATTATCAGTTGTAACGAGTAAGTGGGCAAGATTTATAACGTCTAAAGTTAATTTCTAGGATACCTGGATGGAGTGAATGCTTTGTCTCTGTGTGCAATAGATTCAGTGGTGTTTGCCATTCATATGTGGGAATGTAATTGTTTGTGTTCCTAAATATTTTAGTACCTTTGGTTAATTATGCTAATGGTGAATTTGCTGGCTGTTTATCATGTGCACATATATATTATCTTGCAGTATTTATCTCATGAAAGAATTCTGCAAAGGAATGTAATTCTGAGTGTGAATGGTATTCGCTGTGCATTATCTCCACCATAGCATGCATCAGTAGATCATTTATGTCTTTCCCAAGCCAAATTGTGCATTGTTGGTGGACCAGTAGTGAGGGAAGGAAGGAATTTTGAAGTTGGTACACTGACGGCCAAGGCAGGCGGATCCGGGTACACTACAAAAACGAACTGGACATTCATAATAAATAACTGAAGGATTGCTTTGGCAGCAATATCTGTTAATTTCATGACAAGGATATTCATAGATTTTATGGTGGTTCTGGATGTTGAAACTTAATTTTGTTAGAAAAGATTATAAATCTATTGCAGAAAATCTGCAAGTCTGCAAAGGAGGTCTACAATGCCATGCTTACAAACAAAAAAACATTATAGAAATTCAAGTTTGCACAAAAGTTGTACATCTATTGATTCTATTAGCATTGAGACGATTATCCACGCATACACAAAGGTTATACACACAAGTTCTTTACCAAGATTTGTAAGTAAATTTACAAAAAGAAGAAAGGAATTTTTCTTATATAGTCAATATCCCATTAGACTGAACCCCAGGAAAAGACAATGGATTTCTTAATAATGAATATTGAGAGGCAAGTTTTGATGATGGCGCAGAAGTGATTTCATGCTAAAGACAAATCTTAAATTCCTTCACTTAAGTTTTGCTAGACTAGCAAATGTAGATCACAAAGTTTTATTTACAAAACAATGAATTTTATAAGATAATGGCTATTAAATAGTGTAATCCATCTATTTTAATGGAGTTGCATGTAGCTGTATTGTTTAGCTGTTAATTGGGATTGAACCCGTGACTAACACTTCAACACCTTAAACACTAGGGTTACTAGCCAACTTCTAACTACTTGTCCTTTCAATAAGAATTTATGCAAAAGACTCTCTTATCCTTTCATTGGACTGCAGAAGAACTACATAGGCCAAGACTCTTCAAGTCATTTAATGTCAATAACCAAACCTCCAGGGCAAGCAACCCTCTACTTGTGCAAGCTACATGACTTCTATTGAACCAAAAATCAACTTCAACCATTGTTGGCACTGGGATTACTGACAACATTTAGCTTCAAATACAATCTAATAGGATCTTATGAGATATCATGATAGTAAACACCTTTCTTATTCCTTTTTCCTCAGTTAAAGTGGAGATGAAAAGGGCACAATACTTTCATTCATTAAACATGAGCTTCCAAGCCTTTGAAACAGTGATTTTGACAATTGATTGGACTGTGAGGGGAAGGAGATGCTGTGCATCATAAACTTCTTATAAGATCTCCACCTTGTTTCTTTGCAGTCTTTGCATTTTAGAAGAATATATCTTCTTTGTTCTGAATTATGTATATCGTTCTCTTTCAAACAAAACAACATTTTATGATAGAAATCAAATTATTTCTCTATCCCTAATTGTGTGCTTAAAATCGCTCTGAATTACATGCTCTATTTGTAGACAGTTCAAGGTCTGAAATTTAACGGAGAGTTTAAACATTATGCACAATAAAGAGGGATACTTTATATTCTGATTCATAATCTTCATGCACAATTCAGAGGGATACACTATATTCTGATTCATAATCTTCATGCACAATTCAGAGGGATACATTATATTCTGATTCATGATCTTCATGCACAATTCAAAGTTCAAACCATGCAGCATGTGGAACCTACTTTCAAAGAGAACAGCTGTGGCATCCATACTGTTCCCATCTATTCCTGCACGCATATAAATTCTTATTATCTGTTTAACCACCAGTGGTGCTACAGCAGTTTGAAGATGTACAAACCGAATGAGGCATACTAGACGGGTGAATCAGACTTACATTAATGTTTTAAATACTCATCTCCAGACCATATGTATTAGAATGGTAGTCAGCTATACATTATTAACAATAAAGAAATGAGATTGGCTAGAATTTGATATAACCTTACCCTGGATGGCAGCAGCAAAGACACAGTTCTCGACAAGGCTGTGCTAAATCACTACGTACACGTCGGTCATAACAGGTTATGAAGCAACCAGAGAGTCCTAACAATGCAAAAAATAATAGTGCACCTGCAAGCATCAAATAACAGTTATTAGCATGCATCTCAGAATCCAAAGCATCCAAGAATAAAAATGCACAACCCTCTATAATGGTTGAACAAACATGCCTACAGCTCCCTGAAAACATCAAACATAATCACACCAATTTTTCTTTCCTTTTGAAAGAACAGACAAATCATTTCATGTGAGAAATATAGTGCTTACATGCCAAGTATTACTATTTCTATTGGATGTTGACAGTGGATCTTGGCAGCTGGAGGGAATCTTGCACATTCCAAGGGCCTGTTGACCTCAGACAGAGGTACTGTGAGGAAGATGCAGTCTTTCATATGCGTTGAGGAGTTTCCTAAAATAAATGGCAGCTTGTTGGGCCCCATTTGGAGAGATTCCCAATGGTCCTACGGTAAAGTAACTTTTTTTATTTTAAAAGCAGGAAGATTTATCAGGTTATTCATACGAACACTCCCTTAACCCCAGTTTGAATAAAATATGGGGAAGCTCAGATAGCAAATTCAGTACATCACCAGGCTCAGCAATGCATGGTCATACAAGATCTCTTACAATAGAGTTTCTGTATGGCTGGTGTTGTATCTAGGCTTGCCTCCCACGTGCAGATTGATCAAGAGTGGAAACAGTCAAACACTTTCCTGGGGAGCACCCATTTACCAAGAGTTGCTGGAGGATTGTTCACTACTTCAGGGAGCTATTAACTGGTGTGCTGCTCTACTTGTTGATTGCAGATATCCTATTCTGAGTCACTGTTGCAGTCTTTGGCATTGTTCTCAGTCCATGGTATTGTGCACTCTTTGGAGGATTCACTGTAAGTATAATTTTGAAGGTTCAGTAGGGTCTGTGACTCTGTAGAGTCATTTAGATGTCTGGCTTTTGATGAGCTGTCTGCCCAAGTTAGGGCTAAGGGATATTTTTTAAAAAGATGCCAAGGATTACACTAACAATAATAATAATAATAATCTATTTTTAAGGTCACGGCCAAGCCAAACACCAAATTGGTGTATGAGACCCCCTTGTTTGTGGGACAAGGGACCCCCTCCGCGCAGCGATTTGACTGCCAAAGTCTACAGAGGTATGCATACCCTACCACAGAGGTATATACTATACATTCCCTACCCCCCTCAGGTAGTTGAGCCCTCATTTGTATTTGTACATGTATATTTTTGTATTGTATAAGTTTTTTTCAGAAAAGTTAAAGTATTAATATTTTCACAAAATAAATGGAACTTAGTACATCAAATTCTTAAACTCTTCAAATAATTTTTTTACCTTTTATTTAAATAAAACCTAAGAATATATAAATTTTAAAACTTCAGCTACTTCCCTGTACAAAAGATGTAACAGCAAAATTTGGCACTATACATACACTCTTGCCTGACGATGATGGCATATCTACTATCTAATGCTCGTCTCCACCAAGCCCATAGCCCATTGGATTTGTACACCTTTCTCTATACCTCCATTAGGGTCTTCCATTGTCTATTAGCTTAATATGCAATTTCCTTTGCTTATTTGACCTCAACCCTCTCAAATCCAGACTTTGACCACTTAAGGCCACATGTTGGAGCCTTCCGTCCACGTTGTTAGCCACTCAAGGCCCCACTTCAACCCCAAGCCAACACTCTCATGTCCTTGCTACCACCTCAAGGATCCAATGTGGAGCACTCCCCATTGAAAATGTCTAACCATGCCTTGTCTTCCATGTTTCCTCCAACCATCAAGATCGTGCCACCCTACATGAGTGACATGATCACATCATTGTTGTGTGCTACAAAGCTTTGCTCCAGACAAGCTTGCATGCACCAAGTGAGATGACATAACTCTAAACATTGCCTATAAAAATAAGAAGTTAGTCATCATTTTGGGTAAGTCTCTGGCAAGTTTAGACCAATGCTATCAGAACCAGAACCAATTGAGGGTCAGACCGGAATAGAATCAATTGAAGAACAAGTCGATGAGGCTTGGATGGAAATAGCCCAAATCAGCCACTTCAGGACAGAACCAACCAACTGGTCCAGTTCTGAAACCCATTTCGACCCTATTGGGGGTGACCCAATTCCAGATCAACTTAGCTGATTCTATTAACACTGGTTTAGACTACTATGGTGCATATCTGACACTATAAGCAAATCTGTGGAGTAAGAGACCTTTACTTTCCACTACTCTATTCATGCTCTCATGGTCCTTTTTCCTTGACTTCGTCGAAAGCCACCATTAAGTGTTTCCTCTACACGATATTATGAGCACACCCTTGGCTTTCACCACAGTGATGCTGCTATCCTTGCTTCTGCCACATTCTCACAAGTGAGGACTCTTTTCCCTGGAAACCATCTCCATATACATCATGGTAACATGGTTCAATGAAGGCGCAACAAGAGACTCCACCAATGAATTTGGAAACATTCTAAGGGCATCATCAACACAACATCAACCTTCTAATAAAAGTGTTTTTTCCTTTTGTTTGCCTTCAAAGAAGAAAACGTCTTTGGTTGCTTGCACATAGATTTGCTTGCGGATTTTATGTTTGTTTTGCTTCTTAAAGTGCTTGCTGAAAGCATATGTTTAAACCATCTCTTTTGCTATATCTTTCCAAGTTTCACAAGTTTAATTAAGGGAGAAATCAAGGAATCTACATCATTGACGTAGATAAGAATTTACAAGGTTCCATTACTCATTTTTATTTTAACCCCAAGTTGATACCCATCTAGAGGATTATTTGTTGTGAATCGTGATTGCTCAAATTCTTGTTCTAAATTTTTCAAATCTCTCTGTTGAGTGCTCTTGTGAATTTGGTTGTTGCTTGATCCTCTAGCTAACAATAAATCAACTCAATTTCCTTATCCTGTACCTACTCTCTGATATAGTGACAATGAACTTCTATGACCTTAGTTTGATTATGAAAAACAAACTCTATGCCAACTTAATAGCGCTTTCATTTTCGCACTTCAATGCTGTCGGTTCGGATTGTCGAAGATTCAAGTCTTCTGGTATTCAACAAAGACATATTGCCTCAAGTGTTACATCCATTGCAGCCTTGCACTTTGCTTCAGAGGATGATAATATGGTTGTTGACTACTTGTTAATCCAAGAAATCACTCTATATCCAAAAGACTGAATGTGTATATCATGTAATTAAATTCTTATCATTCTTAGAACCTGCATCTGCATCTCCACTCAATTTTAAGACTTCATTTTTCTCAAACAAAAGGCCAAAGTTTAATGTATCTAAAAATTCTAATGGTTGTGTTCCAGTGTACCATCTTCAATGAATTCAAAAATCTCAACAACATACCTATAGCATAGTTTATATTAGTTCCAGTGGTGTTTAGATAGACCAAACTACCAACAAGTTATCTATACAATGTTTCATCAACAGTGATTTATTGTTCATCTTTTGATATATAACAAGTATTACAGTTTTCAATTCTAAATTTTTCAAGTAACTCTGCAACATACTTTGAGAAAGAAATGAATATTTTATTCTTCTCTTGCCAAGCTTGAATTCCTAGGCAATAATGCAAAAAACCTAGGTCGGTCATTTCAAAGTTTTGTAGAGGTTCACCTTTTCTTCTGAGCTTTGAATTGTTTCATGTTGTTATTAGAACGTCAACTTAGACAACCATGATAACAATATCTTCATCTTTCAACTGAACGTATAAATTTGAATCATAGCTACTTCGCTTAAAAGCAAAAGATCCTAATAATTGATCTATCTTTCGATACCATGTGATATGCACCTTGGAGGTTGGACACTTGACTTGAGGACACTTGGGTTGAGGAGTATACTTAACGAAGGTTGGTGATGGACCCTAACACATATGTTGAGGAGGAGCATTGGAGCTTAGTGACCACATTGGCACACATGAGAGTAGCATTGGGCACATGAGTGGAAATGTGGCACACAGATAGGGGTGGAGTGCCTTGCATGAGGACACTTAGATGGAAAACCACTATGGAAGAGGAAGCATTGGACTAACAGCTTGTTAGGGAGTGCACCATCTTAGAGGAGGGGCATTGAGCCCAAGGAGGATCATGCTTTGAGGGCATTTCACTTTGGTGGTTGGATAAACCCTAGTTTGACACATGTAAATCCTTGTATTCTAGATCACTCCATGTGGGGTTTCCTTGTTAGTTACGTGTATGGACTTTTGTCCTTTTTTAATGTTTGTCCCCTCACCTACTCTTTATATAAAGGGAGAAGAGAGATATAGTATTCATTATCGTTCTTGTACTCTATTCTTTGTATTGTCTTGGAGAGGTCTTGTAAGGAGCAAGATGCTAGGGTTCATTAGGAAAACCTACAAGCATGATGTTAGGGTTCATGAGGAAACCCTAGGAGAAGACAAGGAGAGGGAGAAAGAGAATTCTTGGATGTTCTTGAAGAGATTTCTCTTGAGTGATGCTAGGGTTTTCTCTTGTGATGCTATGATTTGTGCCATGCATGTAAACACTAGAGAAGAACATGACAGGGATGACGATGATTATTATAGCTCTTGTTGTAGCACTAGGGTTTCTACCCTAGTAGAAGACATGAAGAGTGGAGCTAATGCCTTGCATGATTTTGGAGCCTTGTTATTGTGGGAAGTGAGCCTAGGGCAAGATCATGGAGAGACTAACTTGATGACTCTTGAGCTTGGTGTGATGCCTTTCTTGGAAGAAGACTCAGTTATTGTATCATTGATATTCCATGGAGGTCTTGGTACTTGTGTTGATGCAAGAGTTAAAGAGAATAGGGTTTTAAGATTCAAACCCAAGGATGGACATGTAGATTTGGAGGCTAGAGCTAGAATTTTCTTGCCATGTACTTGTGTGATGAAACATGGATAAGGTTTGTAAACCCTAAGGAAGACAACAATGCTAGTGTGAAGAGCTTGTCTGATACAAGTTTGTTGTATGTGCCAAGAAATTGCCAATGTTGATGGGGTGACCAAATGTTAGATTTTTAGGGAAAATGAAAACAGAAATATCTTTTCAAAAATTGATCACTACAGTAAATAAAGAAGAGCACTTAAAACAAAGATTCTGAAGTAGGACAAATACAGAAATTACAAATCTAAACATGCTAAGAAGATCCAAACTTTAACTAGGACTGATCATGAACAAGAAAAAAACATTTCTGAATATTAACTTGAACTTTAAGCAGATGTAAACATATGCATAATAAGATCTGAACTTTACCTTAGTAAAACCAATTGATAGAGGTACCTGATGTGTAGCAGTCCTCTTTCTTTATGCTCAGAAAAGCTATGAAGGTCATGGATCAAACCCTCAAGGGTTTGATTTCATCATGATCTTTAAGTGAACAGTTTACCAAGAAGAACTCAAGGATAATCAGCAAGAGGAGGGTTGATACAGAAACCCCAAAGACAACAAGAAAGCTCAACCAAAAGGCCGTCCAATATGAACTGTAGTGCTACAGCAACAAAGGGCTTGTCAAAC
Source organism: Picea mariana (assembly GCA_032191745.1). NCBI lineage: Eukaryota > Viridiplantae > Streptophyta > Pinopsida > Pinales > Pinaceae > Picea > Picea mariana. The sequence goes on along the minus strand of JASDQU010373347.1, from coordinate 6,963 downwards.
TCTCACAAATAAATCTGATAGACAGAAGTAGTAGGCAGCAAACATCAGAGACAGCAAGAGATAACACCATCAGCAACAGGAAGAGAAGCCAAGGGCTGCCTAAGAGGCAGCAGCAACATTAAAGCAACCAGCGGCAACTTAAAGAGGGCCAAGGGAAGGTCGTGGCACCCTCAAACAGCAAGAGGAAGGTCTGCCCACTTTTACACAGCAAGAGGGAAGGTTCAGTAGCACCTTAAACACAGCAAGAGGAAGGTCCGCGGCACCATTACCCAGCAAAGGAGAACCACACACCAGAAATAAAGCTCCCAGCCAACAAGGAGAAGAAAGATAAGGAGGCC
>JASDQU010373346.1:51893-77846 GCA_032191745.1 Picea mariana | reverse complement strand
TGGCATCGTGGATCCTCTTGAACTAGGTAATCGTTAACCTACAGTTCAAGCCTCGGCGGGAGTGCTAGTAGGCTGTGGCAGGGCTGCTGTCCACACCTCTCCCTCAACCTCTCTGGAAATTGTGTGTGACCCCTTTACTCCATATGTGAGTCTAGTCGGCAAGATATCGTCAACCTGCATCATCAACAATCGTGTCAGAACATGTCAACATCATATCATCAAATCAATGAAATATCACAGTAAATAAATCAAGCCAAATAGCACACTCCCTGACTCAATCCGGAGTCCAAGGGGTTCCACCGATGCCTCTGCATCCTCAAGGTCCAAAACCTTACACACTCAATAAAACTGAGTCAAAGCACCTGTCTACGTCAAAGCAGTAAAACATCATGTCATCTATCATAACGCATCATAATCAAGGATAATTTTTTTAACACCATAAAAGTCCAGATCACTTGCGAGCAAGTGTCCTCAAAGAATAAGTTTTCTCAGTGCACCAGAGCGGGATGTTACAACCTTGAATTCCTTAAACTTGTCAAATGTTTCATATTTGTGTTTGAGGAAATAAAACCATGTTTTTCTATTATAATCATCAATGAATGTTACAAAGTATATGTTCCCTAGCCCTAATGATGGTGTTTGCATTGGACCACATAAATCTGTATGCACAATTTCTAAAGGTGCCCAAGCTCGATATGAACTTTCCTTTCAAAAAAATTTCCTATGTTTCTTGCCCAAAATGCAACTTTCACATGAACTTATTGGTTCTTGAATAGGTGGTAAACCTCTTACCATTTCATTTATTTGCAACAAATATAATCCTTTAAATTTTATATGGCCATACCTCAAGTGCCATATCCATGCTTGATATTGACTTCATGCTTTGAAACTTTCTCCAATCTTCTCCATCATTTCACTTTTCATGTGAAGTGGGAACATTATGTTGTCTATCATTTTAATCTTTGCAATCACCATTTTACTAGGAGGACTATCAAATATAGTGCATACATTATTCTCAAAAGAAACTCTATAACCCTTTTGAGTAAGTTGTGCCACACTTATGAGATTATGCTTCAAACCAGGCACAAAATAAACATCAAGAATAGTTTTCTTTCCACTATTTGTTATTACATTGATTGCACCTTTTCCCATGACTTCTACAATATTATCATTACCCAATTTAATTTGTGCTTTAACTGATGCATCCAAATCCTCAAACAACCCTTTATTTCTAGTCATATGGTTACTACAACCACTATCAATAAACCAAATGTTACTTTCATTTTCTTGAGATACATCACATGTAATAAACAATGTCTCTGAACTACTCTCAGAGAAATGTGCATTCTGCTTTCTCATATATGCTTGTCTCTTTTGGCATTAATTTGCAGAGTGACCATACTTCTTGCAGTAATAACATTGAATATTTTATTCATCATACCTTTGTGATGCCTGATTGTGATTTCTTTCCCTTGAGCTGAAATTTTGATTTCTCCTTCATCCTGGGTCTTGATTCTTTCTTTCTTCTCTTTGAAAATTATTTCTTCCTCTTCCTCTTCCTCTAGATCATGGATTTCCTCTTCCCCTGCCTCTGCCAAATGTCATTTGTGTGTTGAATTCATGCTCCAATAAGGTATTGTCATTCATGTTCAACCTATATTCATAATTTTTCAAGGAGCCAACAACTCATCCATAGAATATGTAGTCAAATCTTTAGATTCTTCAATTACCACAACTATTGCATCAAATTTTCTAGGAAAAATTCTTAAAACCTTTTCTACAACCTTCTGATCTGCTATCTCGTCACCATTTTTCCTTATTTGATTAACCAAATCCATAACACAATATGTAAATTGTTCTATTGAATTGTAATATTTCATTTGCAAGTTTTCAAATTCCCTTCTAAGTGCTTGGAGTTTGGCAATTTTTACCTTGCTAGTGCCTTGATATGTTGTCTCTAGAATGTCCCATGCTTTCTTGGATATAGAGGTTGGTTTAATCCTTCCAACAACCGAATCGTCCAACGCTTTTCCAATTATTTGCAAAGCCCTTTTATTATTTTGCCTATTTTCATCAAGATTTTTCTTTTCATCAACAATCAAAATAGAATCATCTTGTGGTTCAGTATAGCCATTCATTACTATATCTGATAGATCATATGAATCAAATGTTAATTTCATTCTAAATGCCGAAATTATCATAATTTTTCCCAGAAAATTTCGGAATCATTAGTTGTTGATACATTCCTAATGTCATTTCTTAAAAAATCAAGCCTCCAAAAAAAACATTTCAGCAAAAAATAGACATGGATTAGATCACTTGTATAGAAATATTCTTCCTTCCCAGCTCCCTGCTCCCATAAATGTCTTGGACTACTTCAAAACAAAGAACCTTCAACACACTCAATACTCAAATAGATTAAATTCCAATTTGTGAAATAAGGGGAAGAGTGTATTACAACTACAATTGTAAGAACACAAAACAAAATACAAAAGAATAGCTACATCTCTTGTGAACTTCTCTGCTCTGTAATAGTATAAGATTTAAATAAGAAAATAACCCCGTCTAGAAATAAAAGAGTCCAAAACAAAATTGACTTGAACCAGTTCACTTCAGCAACAAATTTCCTTACTGTTAGACAACGAGAGTGAGTCTCTCTAGCGTTCTATTCTTTGGTAGAATAAGACTTCAGGTGGAAACATTGAGGCAGAGGGTTCAAACACCTGAACTCGTCCCAATCAAAACTGGAGTAATCCCTCGATGGGCTCCTTCAATGGACTAAATCTGCTACGACAGTTGTTAAACAAACATTTCGATCCACGACATCCTTTGACTCCTATCTACGCCTTATGCATAGAAATATCTCAATATAAAAAGAAGTGGATGGGATTAGATATATTCCCTTGACGCCCTTGGATGCCACCTCTTCTTGGACGCAGATCAATGATATTTCTGCAGTCCAGCGGCTCTCCCTTCAAAGTGCAACGACTCTTTCTTCAGCGGACAACTCTTCCTGTAAGATGCAGCTTCCTCTCCAAATTTCACAACAACTCACTCACACTCGATGACTCTCCTGAACTCTTATTGTTCTTCTGGAAGTTGTGGCTTCCTCAACACAATGCACAATAGCTCTCTCACCTCGCTCTGATACTATGATGTGTGGGAAGAAGAAAAGGAACACCATAAAATACACACTGAAACAAATGTTATTGCCCAATGAATGAAATGGTTACATCGCCTTTGTTTTTATAGAGAGTATGGAAGGATCTGGAAGTTATGGAGCATTCATGAAGGATGGAGTGTCAGTGGGATATGGCGGTGATGGAATTCTATGTAAAACAGTTGAAGTGTCGATGGTAGTGTTGATGAGCGTAATTGACATGCCATCAACTGGAAGGTCAAATACTGACCGGGGTTGTCTAAATAACCCAAGTTGTTTGGAATGAAATGACCTGACAGGTTTAATGGCTCCGTTGGCCAACTAAAGACCTAAACATAATAAAATAAATGAAACTAATCTATAAAGCTACGATACTACGAATATAAGTTTAATAATTTACAAGTGTCGAAATAGAAACATGAATATGTGAATATGATTATAAACAGTATATATATAATTTACAAGATTTACTGGATATCTTGCAAAAATGATTTTTTTGAATTTTTTTATAAAAGATATAAAGACAACACATACATTTTTTTGTTTTGTGTTAAATATTTAAAAGTCTAAAACTAATGAATGCTAAAAAAAATTAATTGAAATAAGAATAGACAAACAGTCAAAGCTAATTCAATTTGTTCTTATTTCATTAATAAATAACTTAACTAAATAACAAGTAAAATAACTTGTAACTAATCGACTAGACTGAATTTATCTCTCTATGCAATTCAAGCTCCTAATTGTCCTGCATATGAGGGAAACCTATAATAGAACAGAGCTAATGTTCCCATAACAAACTCAAAGATGCATTGGAGAAAGAATATAACAACAGAATGATAAATATACAGATATAGTGATCTTATAATAATGAACACTTATAAACAGAGGAAACTCAATACAAAGCATTCATGTAATCCATCATTCAATATCTAGAATAAATCAACAATAATCAAATAACAGATTGATCACAGATGTAATAAGGAACAACAAATTACAGACATATTTAAAGTACTTGATAATATGAAATACCATACGATAACTAGACTAAAGCTGCATCAAACGTAATAACATTTCATAAGATGGAGTAAAAAAACATAATGAGGTAAGCATCACAGAAGTCTAAAGACAAATGATGAACAACTTCTCCATATCAGTTTTCAAAATCATATGTCCATAATGTATCCCAGCCAAATATGTCCTCACTACTAAGAGTGACCAATATTTAAACTAGCTTAGGATTCACATACCCTTATCTTGCAAGATAGAGTTCAATCCCCAAAAACTAGATAGTATTACAAAAATAGTGAAACTAGAAACCACTCCTGTATGAGTTCGTTTGTAAAATAATAACAAAGTTTTTTCAACATAAAAATAAGAAACTACTGATTAATAGAACGTATGATCCAAGATGTTTTCTCCATGTAATCAACATCATAATCATCAATTTCCTGTAGACAGAAAAACAAATTTGATATTTAGAAAATAATGCTAACTAACATTTAGAAACAGACTGGCTACAAAATCATAGATTTTGTAGCTAGTCTTATTATTAACAAAGGAAATCTAAATTAAATCTTCCTATTTTGATTTTTCATAACAGAATGAAAATAAAATCAAACAAAATAATTTTTACCATTAGAAATTAGCAAATGAAGGATCAGACAGTTCTGAATTTATGATGGCTTTGAAGTTGGTTGTATTTTTTATGATTATATTACCGGATCTCTTGGGTCTTTTATTTGCTTGCTACTTTCAACTCTTGGTTTTCTTGTTCAAGTAAAGCATTGCGAGCTTCCAAACATTTTACTTATGTCCCCAACAATGGAATTTCCCTGTAATAGTTTTCTATCCAATCTAAGCAAGTGTCACAATGCACTGGTGCTATAAAAGACCGATGTGGAATGTATTCAGCAATGGGTTTTTCCTGTTTCCCTATGGATTTTTTCAAGTCGCAGCTAATGCCAGCAAAACCTTCTTTGCCTTTGAGACACAGAGCTAATCTAGAAACAAAGTTATACTATTCATCTTGATTAGTAGTTTCTTTCCTGAGACATTGGTTGTCCGGATATTCCTGAGCAAGGAAAACATTTATCTCTTGATCTGAACAATGATCATTGACCTAAATCATAGAGATCGAGCTCAAATGATCATTTTTTTGATTCCTTAAACTTCTACATATCAATCGACCAAACCTCTTATTCATGAAATTCAAATCTGAGATTTGATTTTTCTTACCCTTACGAAGTTTCCTTATAGTTGGTTTATCATTATGATTTTGATTAGGTTCATTTGCAAGAACAAAGGAAACTTTTCCTTTTAATTCATCTACTACATGTTCCAACGATTTCCTAGACAAGAACATACAACATGATTTCTTAACCATGAGGGTTTTCAAAATAACAGACACGGATTCATTAATTTCACAGCCATCATGTGAATTATAACCCTAACTCTTGGTCACGGGACTATCAAAACTAGGGTTTACATCTAAAGGCGGGTTCACTGTATTGTCAGTCTGGGAAAAGCCATTTCGGCTCAGGAAACTCTCCCAATTGTCCCCAATTTGTAATAGGTGTGACAGCAGTAGGATTTTAACGAGTCCGTGATGAAAAAGACTCGACAAAGAGTTCATGCTCTGAGAATTCATGCTCTGTCACTTAAAGTGTTTTGACATTTTATATAGGCTCATTAACAAGTAGAACAACGTGTTCAAATCAAACCCTATGAATAACATGAGCATTCGGAAATGGTATAGAAAGACCAAACCATATCAACCTTCACATGTTATAAATTGCTTCAAAATCAAAATAAGGTCATGCCATCTAGTTTCAGGAGGTTAATAGGAATACCTTTAGGGCATCAGGTAGACTCACAAGAAACCATGAACAGGTTCCATGGAGCATCCTCCATTTTGGCATTTTTAAACCACTTTTCACCTGCCTGCGAGAGTCCTATTTCTTGGTCAACAGAGTCCTTTTTGACCTCCAATTTCACATCTCCGACCTTGGACCTAAACCCATCAAATGTCTTTGTAAAGGCATGTACGACTGCAAGGTTGTAACCATCGAATTTCTTGAGGAAGATATCCTAACCATGAGCCTTCAAATCATTGATGGCATCATCGTGGGCAAGAAGAGATTGATAGCCATTTGGTTCGATTCAAACCACAGGGGCCATGGCCACCGTGAAAAGGACACAAAAGATATCACATGGGGGAGACTTGGGCTTCCAATAAACGAGTAGCAGAGAAAGGTCTGTGCAAAATAAAATGGCCCAAAAACTATGAAGTTTGGAGACTATCATATCTTGATAAAATGAGTCTGAGAAATCAAAAAACCAAAGGGCATGCAGAACTATGAACCACTACCCATAATGAATATCAAACCCTCCACTAGTATCAAACACCAATTCGAATAATGAATGGTTTCATTAATGCACAGGATAGAAGGGTGAGGTAAAATCATGGTTACATCAAACTTGTACCAAGCGATATGAATGTTGATATGACTATTGAGAGCATGAAACACATATCAAATGTTAATACAATGTTTGTGCATTCATACACTTCACAAATTAAAATCAATGATCAACCATAGAACCAACTAAGTCATGATACCCATAATACATAAAAATTGTGATAGTGAATTAATCAATGAGTTTATAAAACTTGAAGATTAACAACATATGGATGATTTCAAAGTGAAATATCTTAGGTAGAAATATAACTATAGAACCCAAACAAAGTTTTTATTTAAATTCATTCTTACAGTCATGAATTTTAAAACAAAACAAACGAAAATTCAAACGAAAAACTCAATAAGATAAGCTTGACCCAATCATCGCCTCGAAACCCAAAAACATGAATGTTTATAAATTTGAGGTGGCAGCTACAAAAAGGTATAATCTCTTTGTGGTGATTTTAATTGTGATAAAAATCGACAGAATTGTCGGCTGCCAACAATGGCAACATATTGGGTGAAGCAGTTATCTCTGTATCACCAGAAAATTTATGTCAGGGGGTCAGATGAAATAATTTTTTAGAAACAGTCAACAACAGATCAAGCACTCCAATCATAACTCAGAAAATAAAATAGTTCAGCATCAGATGTATTTCTGTTCAAAAATGTAATCTGGTATCTAATTTCGATTACGATTGTAGCGATGTTTATACATATAACTTCGATACCGTTGACAGGACAACTGCTTCCAGCAAGAGTCCATAGCCTCGGCGGGGATGTCATTTAACTCACTCTAGTACCTTTATCATGTCCAAGAGTCATCCATTCATGATAAAAACATATTCATGCTTGATCATATCAAAATAGATACCTGAGAATCTTCTTAAACCTAGCATTAATTTGCTGCCAGCAGGCCTGCTCAGTACCCCAACGAAGTTGCCTTGGTATCATGAGTGAATTTACCCACTTCCAGCAGACCTGTTCAGTGTCCTGATGGGTTTGCAAACACTTCCCACACATTACAGTGATTCCAACTCTCTATAATTTGTTTATAAATTTGCAGAAACTTCATGATGTTCAAGAGAGCGGGGTGATACTGAAAATCTCATAGTTTGGAATGAAAAGTCTAATCATTTGCAAATTAATTTTATGTTTTGATGACCTTCATCATGATTTGGACACTTAGATTGTCGTTAATAAACCATATCAAGGATGGGAAGGTATAGCTGAGTTGTTTTCCTTAAAATAGGGACAACTTTAGAAGTTTGTTAAGGATAATCGCATATTCATGTGTTTTTAATGAGAAACTAGGAAGACTGTTTGAACAAAAACATCCCTCTGTTGATCTGAATTTTAGCACTTACTACTCAGATGCTTGAAAAGTTATCAACTTCTGCTACAGAACAAGAGTTTTGATTCCCTTCAACAATTTAAATGGTGATTTAGATATAATGATTTAGAAAACAAATCAAAATCAAGCAAAATGAAAAGAACCAAAATCAAGAACAAAAAAGAAAATCAAAAATATTTACAAGAGGGTGGACCATAAATTATCAGATGAAATACCTCTTGAGATCCTGGCCATTCACAAGGAATGTGTCTGGTTGTCCCTCCAAATTATGCAGACGAAACGAGCTAGGAACCAATTTTTCAGAAATTACAAATGGTCCCAGCCACAGGTTTTGGAACTTGGTATGTTCCCCCTTACCCTCGTGGGCTTTATCCCACTTGAGAACCAAATATCCAACATCAAAATTCCTATCAGAAGATGAATTTGAATCAAACTAGATTTTTACAATTTGTTGGTGCTAATCCAATTTTTGTTTAGCCTGTGTTCTCACCTCTTCTAGTTTTAATAAGGCATTTATCTGATTTTCTAGAGGAGGGCACTGTTCTGCTTGAACTTTCTGTGACAGTTGCAGAGAAGGGAGTAATACATGGGGGGGAGGATGGCCTCTCTTCCATGGACAAGGAAAAAAGGGGAATTACCAACATAAGCTTTCGGAGTTACCCTATGATCCCAAAGTGCATTATACAGTGCATTATGCCAATTCTTATGGTTTTTGGAAATTGGCCTTTTGATAATCTTGATTAAATTGTTATTTGTCGATTCTGCTAGACCATTCTCTTGAGGGTAGTAGCTTGCAGAATATTTCAATTTAATCCCTTTTTCCAGAGAAAAAATGTTGATATCAAAGGACGAAAAGTAAGAGGCATTATCGAAAGCCAGACATTCAAGAATTTTGAATCGAGTAATGATGTGAGATTTCAAAAAAGATACTACCTGATTGGTGTTGACCACTTTTAAAGGTATAGCTTCAAACCATCTTGTGAAGTAGTATGTTGTTGTAAGGATGTGCTTGTTTTGTTGCGAGGAAGGGGGATTGATTGGACCTATGATGTCTAGACCCCATTGTTCAAAAGGTGTGTCTATAGTAATAGGATGCAAAGGAAAAGCTGCCTTTTTCACCCGGCATGCATCCTTTTGGCATATTACACATTTGTGGGACAACATATGGGCATCTTTAAACAAGGTAGGCCAATAGTACCCATCCCTTAGCACTTTGTGGGCAGTGGTATCTCCACCAAAGTGACCATCAGCTTCACCTGCATGAAGTTCGTCCAGCACTCTTTCAGACTCCTCCTTTTCTAAACAACGTAGAAAAACACCATCAAAGTTCTTTCGAAATAAAATATCATTGATTAACTGGAAAGATGAAGATTTAAGCCTAAGTGTTCTTCTATTTTTAGATCAATATTGCGGGGAGAAAATCCATGCATTAAATAGAATCTAATGTTCTCATACCAAGAATTGGCTGTAGCTTGTGCACAGTTGATCTTTTTTTGGTTATGACGATTTACAATTGATGTATTTATTTGACATTCTTGTTCCTCAACCGAATCAGCCACTAGTTTACACAGGCCTTGACCTCTAACAATTTGTGCAGGAGTTATTTCAAGGTCATATTCTTGTAGTGATGTCATCCAATTTTCCCTTTTCTCACCCATCTCTTTTTGTACTAACAGGTTTCTCACAGCACGGTAAGGAACAACAACTTTGGTTATGGATTTCAATAGGTAAGACCGAAAGTGTTTCACTACTTTGAAAAAAACATATGCCTGCTGATATACTATTGGGTAATTAAGTTCTTCTCCTTTAAAATTTGATCTCATGAAGGCAATGGGTATCTCATTTATTTCAACATTTTTCTATGTAAGTACAACAACATAAGATTGATCAGATGCAAAAGTGTAAAGAGTGAAATCCTGAGAAAAATCGGGACTCATCAAGGAAGGGGGTTATATTATTGATTTTCTAATTGAATCAAAAGCCTGACTTTCTTGTGGTCCCCAACGGTACAAAACATCCTTTTTAATTAAATTTTGTAATGGTCTAACCATTTCTGAGAAACTCAGGACAAAGATTCTAACGAAATTAATCTCACCCAAAAAGGATTGCATGGCCTTTTTGGAAAAAGGAGGGGGGAGTTTAGCAATGGATTGGGTTCTTTTGGGGTCAATAATCATTCCATCCTTAGCCACTATAAACCCAAGTATTTTACGTTTCTCTACTGCAAAGACCTATTTATTTGGGTTGAGAGATATGTCGAACTTGCAGCATCATTCTAGGACAACTGTAAGGTGAGACAAGTGATATTTCTTGCTTTTAGAAAATACAGTGACATCATCAAGATAGACCAAAATTGACTGGTTAATGAGACCACAGAAATAAATATCCATTTCTCTTTGGAAAGTGGCACCAACGTTTATCAGTCCAAAAGACATTTTCCTATAGGCGTAAGTGCCCCATGGGGTACAAAAGGTGGTTTTAAGTTGGTATGAAGGAGACATGAAGACCTAGTTGTATCTCGAAAATCCATCTAATAGAGATAATTTTTCAAAACTACACACCTGTTGAAGAATCTGTTTCACTAGAGGAATAGGGTAGTTGTCTTTATCAGATGCTCGATTTAGGTTACGAAAATCGACACAAAGTCGAATTTCACCACTTTTCTTCCTTACAAGGACTAAATTAGACACCCATTGAGTGTGCCTAACCAGGAAAATTATCTTTGCAGTTAGTAATTTGTTTAGTTCCTTTTTAACAGTAGATTCCAACTTAGGATGCATTTTCCTTAATTTCTATTGAAAAGGTTGATTCTAGGATTTCATAGGGATTACATGTTGTATGATGTCTGGATCAAATGTTTTCAAGTCATCGTACATCCAAGAAAATACATCCTTAAATTATTTAAATAATTTTATAAAAGAAGATCTTTCTTGCTCGAAACATCCCTTTCCCAGATTAATATTTTGAGGATTATCTCTTGTTCCTAAATTAACAGTTTCATAGATCAAAGAGGAACTGTTAGTTTTACAGTTGACTACCCCTCTAAACTTGTCATGCAAGTCATAAAAATTCTCTAATCTCACAAGAAATCTGGGGATAGATTTTACCAGCTCGGATGTCGTTTCAGGAGATCGAGGATTAGATATTACCGTGAAGTTTATGAGATTCTCTTCATGAGTGCCTTCATCAATGACTGCATCCTTAAAGGTGTCTTCCATATGTAGAAAGTTGATGATCTGTTGGTCATCATAGAATACTCTCCAATTTGTGATGTTGTCTGGAATCGACGGCCTGAACAACAATTCGATCGAAAAATCATTAGGGGAAAGAACTTCAGTGGGAAATAATTTGGAAGCAACATTGTCCAGTAAATCAACTTCTGAATTAGTCATCCTAGGAATGGAATGTATATTAAATGCTATGAATTTGTGCATCAAACTACATACCTTAGTTTGGTAACTCTTCACATGTGGTGATAAGAAATGTATTGTGTTTCTTACATGTTTGACTACGATTTCTGAATCACCAAATACTATTAAATTTTGTAAATCCATGACCAATGCTTTACGAAGTCCCTAAAGAAGTGCTTCGTATTCGACAGTGTTTTTAGTACATTCAATCTCTAATCGACAAGCAATAAAACTTTTATTACTTGTAGGATCAATGAGTACACAAACAACACCTTCTCCTTCTTTCGATTTGGATCGATCAAAATATAGGGACCAGATTTGTGGGTCATAAGCAGTACTTGGCGTATTTGAAAAAGCTAGTCATAGGCTGTAACTTTATACTATAGTCCTGGATCAATGATCGAACATATTTTGGTCATGAAATTACCAAAGAAGGTGTTCATTCCCTGTGTTTCAAATGAATTTATGGATGTAATGAAAGGCTCATTTGGATCATTCAATTCGGTCACGGTATGCTTAATATAATGTTCTTTGTTTATCCTGATTTTGATGGGCTGTCTATTTTCAGGCAGCCACAAGTGAGACCAGTCTGTAGTAAAATAACCGTGCAACTATTCTGACCAGCCTCTACTTAAAAAAAGACCATAAAAATTCAGGAATATCAACAACGATTATATCAATTACTTGATGAACTTTAGGATTGGATGATAGTCTAATCATCACATTCTTAATCTCACCGATTACTTTAACGTTCGTTCGATCTAGCTTAATGATTTTAAGATCAGAAGGTTTTACTTCTGCATTAATTTTATGACATACACACAGAGGCATCACGTTTGATGATGCACCAAAATCAACCATACAATTATGTACATTCCTATTAGAAATCTCAAAAGTCAATAAAAACGTGGGACATTTTTCCATGTGGAAACAACATAATTCTGTTCATTTTTTAATATTGTCCCTAAAACAATTTTATTTACATTTGCTACAGTTTTTTCTGCTAAGTCCCTTTTGTCTTGAGGTTCATATGTCTTTTTAGTTGAGACATTTTTAGCTGCGTTTGAATCAATTTATGTTGATTTTTTGTTACTGAGATCATTCTTTTTATTGTTTTCAACGATGCTTTGAAGCATTTAATGCAAAATAAGAGGAAATTTTAGCAGTTCAAAAACAAAAATATTTTCCCTCAATTTTTTCAAATCTTCAATGAAATCATACCTTAAAACTGGGGCTTCTAGGATTTGTTTAATTTTCCTTTGCTTTGACTATTTTGGAAACATATTTCTACTTACTTCGGGAGGGGGTTTGTTCTACGTTTTGCTTCGTGTGTTGTAGGGGTGGACAATTTCGAAATTTTCTTGGAAGATACTGTCTGACAAGTGACCGAAGACAGGAAGAGATGAGTCCTCCTCTTCTGGTACTTCTTTCTCAACTGTATCATCAGAATTTTCAGGAGGAACAGAACCAGAATTGTCATGTGCTTTTAAAATTGTTTGCAAAGCATACTGTAAACTTTCAAAATTTAGACCTTTTGTGGTCAGGTTTGGCTGGTTTGGAGGAAAAGGATTTCTAAAAGAAGGTTTAAAACTTCCTTTGCTTGTTGATGCCTTCTCGACTGATATTTTCAAGTCAACGACCTGATTGGACAATTTCTAGAAAGCTTTTTGCAAGCTATTCAATTCTAACGTTTCTTGTTGATTTTTTGTTTGAGGAGGCCTAGTAAGAGTTTCTATTTTCTTCTTAGAAGATGAAGTTGTTTCAGTTTCATTACTAATATTATATTTTAAACTAATACTATCTTTCTCAATTTGGCTTTCCTCCTCAAAGGATTCTAACAAAGTGTTATTCTTGGACCTTTTAACCCATATTGCTATGTTATTGTGTAGGACCTTAGGATAATATGAAACAATTAAACTTTTTGTGGGCATCGAATCTACAGGCATTTTGTAGTTTAACGTCAAAAACCTTTGGCCAAATTCCTTCACTTTTTCTTTAGGGTTAATTTTTAAGCTAGAGAGTTAAATAACCAATACTTATGGGGATTTATCATCGCCAAAATTTTCCAAAAAACAAATTTCAAACTTGTCCGAAGAGACGATGTTCTGTGGTTGTTGAGAAAAATACCATGTGGAGGCATTTCCCTCAAAAGTATAAGGAAATAATATGCATACTACATCCTCGTGTTCAACACTCCGGGGTCTAATGGCCAACATAAATTTCTTGATTTGATCCTCGGTGGATTGCTTTGAATCTGGATCAAATTTGGGCAGCCATTTCTCTAGATGTTTAGGTAATGGGTGTTGGGGTCTAGGTACAACCACGACATCTTGATTGATCCAAGGTCTGGCAGGATTATTTTGGTTTTCCATGGGATTTGGTGGTGTCGAAGGATGAGATGGTTCTGATGAAGAACTGCCTTCGTCTGAAGACTCTCCTCTTGAAGAGGATGGAGAAGAACTAGGTGGAGACGGTGGAATACTATATCCTCCAGCTCAAGGGATGAGCATTTCATTTGGATTGGTAGTATTTCCACCTAAAGGGTTTTCAGGAAGACCAGTGCCTTGAAGTTTTTCTTGAAGGTTTGAAAAGTCAAGGGGTTGATTGATTTTCCTACCAGGTTACCTAATGCGGGATAAGGCACTATGAGTTCTTATGAGTGACTGGAAGACAATTTATTGGACTTCAATCCCTTGAGGGAGTGGTGTCACTGGTTCAACAAGAATATCAGGGTTATCATTTGAGGTAGTTGTTGTTTCAAGTGTAACATTCGTATCAGAGTGACTACAAGTTACGACAAGAGTGCGGGTGTGTGGGAGAGTCTTACGACCTCCACGTGAAATCAATTTCTTTGAAGCCCTCCTTCTAGCACCATTTGTTGATGAGAATAATTGACATGTCATCAACTGGAAGGTCAAATCCAAAATGGGTTTGTATAAATAACCCAATCCATTTGGAATGAAATGACTCGACAGGTTTAATGGCTCCGTTGGCCAACTAAAGTCCTAAAAATAATAAAAGAAATGAAACTAATCTATAAATCTACGATACTACGAATATAAGTTTAATAATTTACAAGTGCCGAAATAGAAACATGAGTATGTGCATATGATTATAAATAGTATATATACAATTTATAATATTTACTAGATATCTTGCGAAATGGATGTTTTTGAAAGTGTTTATAAAAGAGATAAAGGAAGAACATACATTTTTTTGTTTTTTGTTAAATATTAAAAAGTCTAAAACTAATGAATGCTAAACAAATATAATTGAAATAAGAATAGGAAAACAGTCAAATCTAATTCAGGTTGTTCTTATTTCATTAATAAATAACTTAACTAAATAACAAGTAAACTAACTTGTAACTAATCACCTAAACTGAATCCATCTCCCTATGCAATTCAAGCTCCTAACTGTCCTTCATATGAGGGAAACCTGTAACAGAACAAAGCTAATGTTCCCAGAACAAACTCAAAGATGCATTGGAGCAAGAATATAACAACAGAATGATAAATATATAGATATGGTGATCTTATAATAATGAACACTTATAAACAGAGGAAACTCAATACAAAGCATTCATGTAATCCATCATTCAATATCTAGCATAAATCAACAATAATTAAATGGAAGATTGATCACAGATGTAATAAGGAACAACAAATTACAGACATAATTAAAGTACTTAATAATATGAAATACCATATGATAACCAAACTAAAGTTGCATCAAATGAAATAGCATTTCATAAGATGGAGGCAAAAAACATAATGAGGTAAGCGTCACACAAGTCTAAATCCAAATGATGAACAACTTCTCCATATCACTTTTCAAAATCATATGTCCATAATTTATCCCAGCCAAAGATGTCCTTACTACTAAGAGTGACTAATATTTAAACTAGCTTAGGATTTACATAATATTATCTTGCAAGATAGAGTGCAATTCCCAAAAAAGAGATAGTATTACAAAAATAGTGAAACTAGAAACCACTCCTGTATGAGCTGGTTTGTAAAAATAATAACAAGGTTTTTTCAACATTAAAGAAATAAAAAATTTGATTAATAGAACATATGATCCAAGATGTTTTGTCCATGTAATCATCATCATAATCATCAATTTCCTGTATATAGAAAAATAAATTTGATATTCAGAAAATAATTCCAACTAATATTTAGAAACAGAGTGGCTACAGAATCGTAGATTCTATAGCTAGTCTTATTATTAACAAAGGAAATCAAAATTAAATATTCCTATTTTTATTTTCCATAACAGAATGAAAATAAAATCAAACAAAATCATTTTTACCATTAGAGATTAGCAAATGAAGGATCAGATAGTTCCGAATTTATGATGGATTTAAAGTTGGTTGTATTTTTTATGATTATATTACCGGATCTCTTGGGTATTTTATTTTCTCGCTCTGTACATACTTTCAACTCTTGGTTATCTTGTTCAAATAAAGCATTGCGAGATGCCAAACATTTTACTTGTTCCTACAACAATGGAATGTCCATGTAATAGGGTTCTATCCAATCTAAGCAAGTGTCACAATGTACAGGTGCTATAGCAGACCGATGTGGAATGTATTCAACAATGGGTTTTTTCTGTTTCCCTGTGGATTGTTTCAAGTCACGGCTAATGCCATCAAAACCTTTTTTTTCTTTCAGACATGGAAGTAACCTAGAGACAAAGTCATACTGTTCATCTTGACCATTAGTTTCTTTCTCGAGACATTGGTTTTCCAGATCTTCTTGAGCAGGTAAATCATTTATCTCTTGATTTGAATAGTGATCATTGACCTCGATCGTAGAGATCGAGCTCAAACGATCCTTTTTCGATTCCTTAAAATTCTAGATATCAATCAACCAGACCTCTTATTCATGAAATTCAGATATGATCTTTTCTTTTTCTTACCCTTACGAAGTTTCCTTACAATTGGTTTATCATTATGACTCTGATTAGGTTCATTTGCAAGCATATGGGAAATGTTTCCTTTTAATTCATCTACTACCTGTTCCAACGATTTCCTGAACGAGAACATACATTATGATTTATTAACCATGGAGGTTTTTGTAACATACCCAGCCACCCACAAGCTAGGGTACGCTACCTTCAAGCTCGTCCTTGGAATTCTTTCTCTTACGGATACCTTTTAAAAATTTAAGGGTGCATTAAAGAAAATAATTTAACGACATGCACAGTAGTAGTCAACAAGCATGCATAGTCTAAAGATTCAATTAAACGATAATTAAATTTACAGTGGAAATACATTCATATGCATGTCAATGATACCATATCAGAGAGCACTTATCTTTATGAAATATGACACCAAATGGCTAGAGACCAAGGACGTTCCACCCAACTGTAGACACTATTGTTCCAAAACTCAATAGCAGCGTCACCCCCAAGCCAGGGCGATGAATCCACAAAGACAATTCTAGAGTGTTACTTAGCTTCCCAAACCAATCAACACGCAAGCTCTCACAGGCTTCCCATATCTCATAGCAATCCAAGTATCCAACTCTCTTCTACCCAGCTTGCACCACCCAGGAGAATGAACCTCCACCCTTCTCTGCCACACAGTCCCTCAGGAAGTCCTTCTCCTTATTCGGCCTCCAACGCAGTTGGTCCAGAATCTCAATGCTGGAACTCTCAGGACTCGCAACTGTGAGAAACACTGAACATAGGCCAACACATCTCAGACATGCAGGCCTCAAGTCATGGCTGGGTCACACCAATGACCACTACAGCCCACCATATTGTGGCTAATTATTCAGCAGTTCAGTTTCCTTTCCCAAGCCAAGACACGGATGAGGATGGATCAATGAATGGGTAAGTGGGTGCATGAAAGTGCATGAGCTAAATGAATGAACATACAATAAATCAATGAACAAGCCACAAGTCCAACCCCCCCATCAGACCAGAGGTGGGCTTAAGTAACTTGGTTGGGAATCGAGAACCTCCCGACCTTCCCCAAGAAGCTCATGTAATCGATCCCCTTCCTTAGAAAAAAAGGGGTAGTAATAAAAATAGGAATAAACACTTAACCCCTCAATCCCCCTCCCTTGTGTAATCATAGACCCCTATAACTCTATTCCTTGTTCGTCTAGCAGCCAACCATGCATTTATTATTAATAATGATAAAAAACATTACATGTCATAGGCACACTGGCCTTTTAATAATTTGTGGGGCACCCTGGCCTCTCAACATTGTAACAATACATTATTTAAAACGGGGGTTCAAAACCTGGGGTGTTACATCCCCTCCCCCTTATTTTGGCACTATCCTCAGTGCATATACAAAACAGTGATCAAAATCTCAAATTTATTCAAAATGCTACAGGTACTCTGCCCACATGGTATCTTCATGCTCCTAGGTAGCATCTTTAGGACCGTAGCAGGTCCAGTGAACTTTTACCAGCTCTATAACTCGATTCCATAGCATTTTGACTTTTCTGTCCAATACCCGCACTGGCTGAACCTGAAAGTCTCCCTCTGTCTCTACCTGAATCATATGCCAATCAATAACATGGTTAGGGTCATGTACATATTTCCTTAGTAATTATACATGAAATACATTATGCACATTCATGGAAGCAGGCAATGCAAGCATGTATGCAACTGGCCCTATTCTATCCAATATTTCAAATGGACCACATAATCTAGCTACCATCTTTGTACAACTACCCAATTTCAAAGAGATTTTCTTGGGCTTCACTTTCAAAAGTACATGCTCCGCTACTTTAAATTATCTATTTGTCATGTTCTTGTCTTCATAAAATATTTATCTACACTGAGATGCCTTTAAATTTTGCTTTATCTTGACCACCTAGTCTTCCATGTCCTTGAGAAACTCCATCCCAAGTACCACTCTATTTGTTGGGTTGTCCCATCTCACTAGAGTATCACATTTCCTACCATACAAGGCTTCAAATGGGCTCATTCTTAATGAAGCTTGATACCCATTATTATATATAAACTCAACCGAGTTCAAGTAATCTTCCCACTTATATGTCTTATCCATCACATACATTCTCATCATTTCTTCAATTATTCGATTGACTCTCTCTATTTTCCCATCTGTCTGGGGATGATATGTTGTGGTAAAATTTATATTTGTGCCAAATCCTTTAAACAATCCCTTCCATAAATTGGAGGTAAACTTCATATCTCTATCTGAGACGATTGTCCTAGGTATCCCATGCAACCTAGCAATTTCCTTCATGAAAAGTTCTGGAATATTAGTTGTTGTATGTGTTGTCTTGATAGGCACAAAATGAGCAGCCTTTGTTACTTTTTCAACCACCACCATGATTGAATCATGTTGCTTATTCATCCTAGGTAATCCTGTCATGAAATCCATGGTGATCACTTCCCATTTCTTCTTTGGGATTGGCAATGGCTACAGTAAACCCATTGGGTGCCTATGCTCAATCTTCACCTTCTAACATTCCATACATCGAGCGATGTAATCAGCAACATCCTTCTTCATTCCCGACAAAAAGAAATGGATTCTTATTGTTGTAATTGTTTTCTAGTACCCAGGATGTCCAACATAAGGAACATCATGCATTTCCTACAGTACCAAATTCCTCAGTTCTTTGGAACTAGGAACATAGATTGTGCTTTTATGCATGATTAATCTGTCTTCCTTTATCTCATACTCCTTTATTTTCTATTGTACATCTCCTTGCTGTAAGATTTCCTTTACCTGTAGGTAATGTTGGTCTGTAACAAGACCATCTAAAATTCCTCTCTTCAAGTCTGACTGATGCATACTGACAACAGTAGCATGCATGATATGCACTCTTCTACTACGTGCATCGAAAACTTTATTATATTTTCCCTTGATATGCTTGATATCGAAGTCATATTCACTTTCCTTAATTCAAATTTCTTCCCCATGAGATAATGCCTCCACATCCTCAAGGCGTGAACAATGGAAACAAGTTCCAAGTCATGCATGGCATAGTTACTCTCATGTTCCTTAAGCTTTCTGGACTCATCTCCAATGACATGTCCATTTTGTGTGAGGACCCCCCCAAGTCCTTCCTTACATGTGTCTGTACATACCACAAAACTTTCATTTGGTTCAGCAATCTTTAACACAAGTGCACTAGTAAGTAATTCCTTCAACATATTAAAATTCTTTTTACACTTGAGTGTCCATTAAAATTTAGTTCCCGTCTTTTGCAAAGAAGTGATGGGATGAGCAATCTTAGAGAACCCTATTATGAACCTTATGTAGTATCCCGTTAATCCCATAAAAGATATGATGTCTAACACATTTATGGGTGTCAGCCATCCTCTAATGGCTTTGATATTCTCTTGATCTATTGATATGCCCTGCTCTGAAATAATGTGTCCCAAATAATGGATCTTCTTTTGATAAAAAGAACACTTACTTGACTTGGCATACAACTAATGTTCTCTCAGTACTTTCAACACTAGTCTTAAGTGATTTTCATGCTCTTCTTCAAACTTAGAATAGATAAGTATGTCATCTAGGAATACTATGAAAAACTTATCCAAATAATTTCTGAATATTCCATTCATTAAGAACATGAAGACAACTGGTGCATTGGTCAGTCCAAATGGCACCACTACAAATTCATAATGCCCATACCTGGTCCTAAAGTTTGTCTTATGAATGTCTTCTTCCTTGATTCTTACCTGATGGTATCCTGCCCTCAGGTCAATCTTTGAGAATATATTTTCTCCTCTTAGTTGATCAAAGAGGTCATCAATTCGGGGTAGAGGATACTTGTTCTTTATAGTGTACTTTTTCGGCTGTTGGAAGTCAATACACAGCCTCAAGGTTCCATCCTTCTTTTTGACAAAAATTATTGGTGCTCCCCAAGGTGAAACACTTGGACGTATGTACCCTCTCTTCAATAATTCCTTCAACTACATTTGTAATTCTTTTAACTCTGGCGTGCTCATTCTATAAGGTGTTTTTGACACCGAGGCCGCTCCTGGAACTACATCAATTAAGAAATCTATCTCCCTTCTTGGTGGCAATCAGGTATTTCCTGGAATACATCTTGAAATTCTTGTAGTACTGAGAAATCTTTGACGCTTGACCCTTTTGTATTGTCTGGCTCTTCCACATGAGTTGTATACAATTGAAATACTTTCCTAAAACATATTTTTAGCTGTAAGGTTGAAATATCCCTTATAGAGATGGGTCTTGGAACTCCTTTCACAGTGCTTTGTTTTCCATTTTCATCAAGACATGTAAATGTCTTGTTATGACAATCTAGGACAACATGATGTTTTTCCAACCAATCCATTCCAATCATAATATCATAATACCCCAATGGTATGATATTTAGATTAATACTAGGATTCATGCCATTAAGACTTATGGAATAACTTTTGACCATATCATGGATTCATCTTTCAGTTCCAGTGGCGAACTGAACCAAACTTGATTTTCCAAGTTTACTTTTATCCAAATGTAATCTATCCGCTATATTAGGATGAATGTAGCAATAAATTTCTCCTGAATCAATCAAAATAACAATAGGATGATTTATGATCTTACCTTCCACCTCGATCATATTGGACCGGTACTCTACTTGTCGATCATATAAAGCTGCATAGATTATTCCCATATCTTCGACTGTTGTAGCCTCTTGGATGTTGTGCACAGTATTCACTCTATCCTTTCTATGTGGGCAACCCTTGCACAGGTGATCTTCCTTGCATCCCCAACATTGGATTGGTTTTCTTCCCCTTTTTCCAAAGGAATCTTCCTTCTTGAAATCTCTCTTAGCATACTGATCTTGACAATTTCTATTAGGCTCATTCCTATTGAAGGAAGGTTTGAATCCTTTCTTCCTCTGATCGGAATTCACATTTTTCTTGTCCTTCCAAGATTTATGTAGATATTCTCCTCCTTGACCTTGCTAATATAGGTATTTGTCCTTCCTAATGGATTCAGTCAAGGTCTTGGGCTCATCATACTTTATCTTTTCCTTATAAAAGGTTGGCAGTCCACTTAAAAATATATGTATTTTGACTTTCTCATCACCAATGAACCTAACATATTTTAACAATCGCAAGAACTTCTTCTCATACTCTACCATAGTCATTCTTTCCAAACTGAGTTCAAAGAACTCCTGCATTTTCTTGTCATAGAAATGATCTAAGAGGTACTCCTTCTGGAAGTACTTCTTGAACTGCTTCCAAGTGATCCTTCTTTCATTAACATGTTCCACTTGCTTCAGTTGGTCCCACCACATTGCAGCTTTCCTGTGTAAATGGTAGGTGGCAATCCTGGCTTCCAGATGTGATGAATAGTTATGTAACTGAAAATATCTCTTGAGTCCAAGAAACCATGCTTTGAAATCATCTTCCCTTTCCCTTTCACCATTGAAGGAAGGTGGCTTGAGCTTCCTCAACTCTCCTTGCAAACTATCTACCTCTTGTTTCCTTCTTTGGTGTCTGACAGGAGACACCTATGGATTGTTTACGGGATCTTCTGATGCATAAAAATTTCATTTTGAGTAAGGAGGTGAGTGGTTTCCATGAGCTCTTCTAGCACTTCTAGAATAACCAACTCTTCCAAGATCATCCCTTCTTTCATGGAACCTGCCTTATTCCTCTTGTCTTGATTTTGATCCCTTCTTTGTTTGTCTCTGCAACTGATTTAATCTCTGCAACACTCGATCATTTATCTTAATTTTCTCTGTCATCAGTCTCTTGGTGTCTTATTTGTAGCTCTGCACTTCCATCTCCACGGTTCTTACCATTTCTATTAACGTTTCCTTCTCTCCTTTTCCCCTGCGTCCATTGGACTTTGACTCTGCATTAACAACTCTAGTATTCTTCCCTTCGGCCTCTTTATCATGACTGGAGGCTCCCTTGCCTTCTTCCATTTCCTCAATATGCATCCTGAGTTGATATGTTTAAACCCCTTAATTCTGTAAAATGTGCAAGCGACCATTTTGTTAGAATTATGCATATGATAAACAAAATTACCAAACCATGCTACATGTCTCTTTCTTTCTTTGTTCATGGAGATCATATCCCGATTCTCTGAAAATAACATTGTCTTGTTATCCTTAGCTGACACAGAGTTTTATCTTGCGCAGGCACTTCCTTCAAACCGCCTTCCCAGGTGACCATGACTACAAACTGCATCTAAATCCTCCCTTAGAACTTTTTTTTCTCAAACACGACCAATTCGGCCCTTAACCCTCCTTCCCTCAGCTCTCAATCTGCATATGACCACAACCATGACCCTGCGCTTAGCTTAAAAAGCATCTATCTAGATCTTCGGGACTTCATAAATTTCATCTAGGACCATATCAATGTTCCTGGTCCTCTTTCACGATCAACGATCGAGGTCCACTTCGGGACTCTATGCTTCGGGAGTCTCAAATTTCCTTGCTTTCATCCTCCCAAAATTCTTTTACCTGGAGTTCATGATCTATCGACGGGTTTCCTCCCACAAATCAGTGATTGTGAATCACTTCAGCTCATCGAGCTTCAGATGTTTCAAAACTTTCCTTCTACACTTTCTCCCAGAGTTCTTTCACCCGAATTCGATGATCCTTCAACGTGTGTCTTCTGGAATCAATGATTGATATGTACTCTAGCCTTTGGGATTTTTTGACCCAATGCAACTTGTCACATCCTTCCCACTGGATTTCCCAATATTCGAACTACAGGATCTGTCGCCACATGGTGAAATACTAGAAGAAAACATGTGGTCCAATCAGGTGGGTGACACGTGTCACATTCTAACTGACTTTTCAATACTCTAAATTCCCAAAACTTGCTGACACATGGCACACATTCCATGTGTCCACGTCATCCTAGGTGATGTCTGTAATACATGTCACTTCGATAATCTCAGGATCCACATCACCTCTAGGTGATGTCATTGTGCCCCATCACTTCGACTCTTTGGGCTTCGGGACTTCGAGAGTTTCCACACTACCAAACTTCCAATTCTCCCGAACTTCGAATTCTTGAACTGGCCAATCTATCGCCATGTGTCCTCCTAGATCGAATGACTAATATTCACTTCAGGTCTTCAAATGGAGTCCACGGATCTTTACCATGTGTCCTCCTTAATCTAACGGTTGAGGCTTACTTCAGGTCTTCGGACTTCAGAAATCTCAAATTTCAAAACTTATCTGGCCACACTAGCTTTTATCCAAAGCCCTAGATCTGGTGACATGTGGTTTTCAGCAGATCAATGGATGAGATCCTTTCAGATATTCAGGTTTCAAAAATCTCAAACTTCAAACCTCCTCGAAGTACACGGGATTTTGTCGCATGTCCTCTTGAATCAGATGGTTGAGATTTACTTTGGCTCTCCAGATATCTAGGCTTCAGGAGTTTCAAATATCAACTTAAAACCTCTCAGACAGATTTCTCTGGAGTTACTGATCTACTGACACATACCTCTTAGTGATCGACACTCAGGATCTACTTCGTCTATACAGAGTTTCAATGTTCGAGCCCTAACATGTAACATCACTTACTTCCTTTCAATTTGCAGGGGCACGCATCGACGGTTTGGAGTAACCCTCTTTTTACCCTGCAATTCTCCTGACACTGACATGTAACCCCTCTGTGAAACCATGGTTTGGATTGTGGTACCTCCTTGAGGAATTATCTCCCATGCAACTTGGTTCCCCGCAATGTTAGTTTTCTGNTCGGGGAACCAAGTTGCATGGGAGATAATTCCTCAAGGAGGTACCACAATCCAAACCATGGTTTGGATTGTGGTACCTCCTTGAGGAATTATCTCCCATGCAACTTGGTTCCCCGCAATGTTAGTTTTCTGTTGATCTCTCTCTCCATTGGGATCTGATAGTGGTGACCTTGACCCTTGCTTCCTTTTCATCGAACGACCCTTGTTCACCTATCCTTCGATCCAACGATCCCAGATCTCTCCTGATCTTACAGTGGTGGTCACTCTCAAATTCGAAGGGGATGGTCATGATCCTTCGAACCCCTTACAACGGGTCTCTAGGGATCTAACTCCTGCGTAGATTCTGCAATACCATTCCTCCTGAGATTTTCCACTCCATGGTCAGAGTTCGATCTGTAACCATGAGACTCTGACCAACAGACCCAGCCCATACCGGTCTGATGTTTTAACCAGAAGCTCTGATATCAAACTGTAACATACCCAACCACCCACGGGCTGGGGTACACTACCTTCAAGCCCATCCTTGGACTTCTTTCTCTTACCAATACCTTTTAAAAATTTAAGGATGCATAAAAGAAAGGCTTTAACGACATGCACAACAGTAGTCAACAAGCATGCATAGTCTAAAGATTCAATTAAACATAATTAAATATACATCAGAAATACATTCATATACATGTAAATGATACCATAACAGAAAGCATTTATCTTTATGAAATATGACACCAATTGGATGCAGACCAAGGACGTTCCACCCAACCGTAGACACTATTGCTCCAAAACTGAACAATAGTGTCACCCCCAAGCCAGGGCTATGAATCCACAAGGATGGTTCTAGAGTGTTACTTGGCTTCCCAAACCAGTCAGTACCCAATCTCTCACAGCAATCCAAGTACCCAGTTGTCTTCTACCCATCTTGCACCACATGGGAGAATGAACCTCCACCCTTTTCTACCACACAGTCCCTTAGGCAGTCCTTCTCCTTATTCAAGCTCCAGCGCAGTTGGTCTAGAATCTCAATGATGTAACTCTCAAGACTCCCAGTTGTGAGCAACGCTGGACACAGGCTAATGCATCTCAAACATGCAGGCCTCAAGTCATAGCTAGGTCACACTAGCGACCACTACAACCCACCATAATGTGGCTAATTCTTCAACAATTTGGTTCCCTTTTCCAAGAAAAGATGTGGATGAGGATGGATCAATGAATGGGTAAGTGGGTGCATGAAAGTGCATGATGGAAATGAATGAACGTACAGGAAATCAACGAACAAGCCATCAGTCTAACCCCCCCATCAGACCAGAGGCGGGTTTAAGTAACTTCATGGGGAATAAAGAACCTCCTGGCCTTCCCCAAGAATCTCACGTAACTGATCCCGTCCCTTAGACAAAAAGGGGTAATAATAAAAATAGGAATAAACACTTAGCCCCTCAAGCCCCCTCTCTTGTGGAATCATAGTCCCCTATAACTCTAGTCCTTGTCCGTCTAGAAACTGACCATGTATTTATTATTAATAATGATAAAGAGAATTGCATGTCTTGGGCACATTATCCTTTTAATAATTATTTGGGCACCCTAGCCTCTCAGCATTGTAACAATACATTATTTAAAATTGGGGTTCAAAACCTGCAATGTTACATCCCCTCCCCCTTATTTTGGCACTGTCCTCAGTGCATATACAAAATAGAGATCAAAATCCCAAATTTATTTAGAAGTTTGTTGGTACTCTGCCCGCATGGCATCTTCATGCTCCCAAGTAGCATCTTCAGGACCATAGCAGGTCCATTGAACTTTTACTAGCTCTATAACTCGATTCCGGAGCATTTTGACTTTTCTGTCTAATACTCGCATTAGCTGAACCTAAAAGTCTCCCTCTATCTCTACCTAAATCAGAT
>JASDQU010373345.1:39911-58850 GCA_032191745.1 Picea mariana | reverse complement strand
AAAGCGAACTCGCTCATCTCAAGAGACGAAAAGTAAGAAGCGTTGCCGAATATAAACAGTCAGGGATACCAAAACGAGTGATAATATTCGAATTTAGAAAGGCGATTACCTGACTGGTATTTACAGTTCTTAATGCGGCAGCTTCAAACCACATGGTGAAGTAATCTATGGTTGTTATGATAAAATTATGCTGCTGTGAGGATGGCGGGTTGATTGGACCTATGATATCAAGGCCCCACTGCTGAAAAGGAGAGTCTACTGACACGGGCTGCAAAGGAAAAGCTGGTTTCTATAACTGCCCTAATGCTTTTTGACAAATAATACATTTGTGACACAAGGCATGGGTGTCTCTAAAAAGTGTGGGCCAGTAATAACCCGCTCTCAAAACTTTATGGGCAGTGGTGTCACCACCAAAATGCCCACCAGCTTCTCCAACATGCAACTCTAGTAAGACTTTTTCTGCTTCGTCTTTCTCAAGACAGCGCATCAGTACGCCATCAAAATTTTGATGAAACAGAATATCATTAACAAAATGAAAGGAGGTAGACTTTAATATTAACGCTCTTCTTTTAGTGGGATCTAGGTGATGGGGGGCTGACCCATGTTCAAGACAGAATCTTATATCGTCATACCAGGGACTGACAGAGTTTTGTGTACAGTAGATTGCATTTTGATCGTGCTGTCCTAGGTTTGACATATCGTTTTCTTCTTGTTGTTCTGCTGTTGAATCAACCACTAAATTGCATAACCCTTGGCCTCTCACTATCTGAGCTGGGGTAATTTCTATGTCGTACTCTTGTAAAGAAGTAACCCAGTTAGCCCTCTTTTCTCCTAGCTCTTTCTGCACTAATAGGTTCCTAACGGCTGGGTACGGGACAATAATCTTCATCCTGGATTTCAAAAGATAAGACCGAAAGTGTTTGACTGCTTTGAAAATAGTGTAGGATTTTTGATCTACCGTTGGGTACTTTAGTTCCACGCCTTTGAAAGCAGATATCATAAAGGCAATGGGTACTTCATTGTTTTCGGCTTTCTTTTGAGTCAGGACAACTGCGTAAGAGTGGTCGGAAGCAAAAGTGTAGAGCATGAAGTCTTGGGAAAAGTCGGGGCTCATGAGAGAAGGAGTGTCTATTATAGCCTTCTTTATTGCATTAAAAGCTTGATTTTCTAAGGGTCCCCAATGATATTGTGCGTCTTTCTTAATTAGATTATGTAAAGGTCTGACCATTTCAGAGAAACTGGGGACGAATCTCCTCACGAAGTTTATCTGGCCTAAGAAAGACTGCATAGAATTTTTGGATGTAGGAGGGGGGAGTTTCGAGATGACTTGAGTCCTTTCGGAGTCGATAATCATCCCTTTGTTTGACACAACAAATCCTAAGAGTTTACCTTGTTCTACTGTGAAGATGGATTTTTTAGGATTCAAGGAAATGTCATATTTACGACATCGCTGTAGAAAGGCCCTCAAATGAGCTAGACGATCGGTTTTGTTTTTTGAAAATACAGTAACATCATCTAAGTAAACTAAGATGGACTGATTGATTAAGCCTTGAAAAGCGATTTCCATCGCTCTCTGGAAAGTGGCACCGGCATTAATCAATCCAAAGGGCATTTTTCGATAAGCATAGGTGCCCCATGGAGTGTGGAAGGTAGTTTTAAGTTGGTCTAGAGGAGACATCAGGACTTAGTTGTACCCTGAGAAACCATCCAATAAATATAGCCTCTCAGAACCAGATACCTGTTGAAGGATCTGTTCCATGGATGGGACAGGATAGTTGTCTTTATCAGACGCTCTATTAAGGTTTCACAAATTGATGCAAAGTCGGATTTCCCCGCTTTTCTTCTGGACAGGGACAAGGTTAGAAACCCATTGAGTGTGCCTAACTGGGAAAATTATGTTAGCATTAAGGAGTTTATTCAATTCTTTTTTCACGGTCGGTTCAAGCTTAGGGTGCATTTTTCTTAATTTCTGTTTAAAGGGCAAGGTTTGGGGTTTCATAGGAATGACGTGTTGTATGATGTTAGGGTCGAAAGTTTTAAGGTCATCATACGTCCACGCAAAAACATCATTAAATTCTTTAAACAATTTAACAAATGCAACTTTTTCTTGTTCAAAACACCCCACCCCAAAATTAATGCACTGCAGATTGTCATTAGTTCCTAAGTTCACTTTTTCATATGATAAAGAGGAACTATTGGTTTTACAGTTGACCGATTTTTTGAATTTATCTTGAAGATCGTAAAATTTCTCTAATCTAACTACAAATTTAGGGATCGAATTTACCATGTCCGATGAAGATTCAGGAGTTCTCGGATCTGGTATTACCGTGAAATCGCGCAAATTGTCATCGTGAGTACATTTATCGATCACCATGCCTTGAAAAGTTTCTTCCATATGTAGGAAGCTAATAATCTACTGATCATCGTCGAAGACTCTCCAGTTCATGATGTTGTCGGGAACGGATGGTCTGAACAACAGTTCAACGGAGAATGCATCTGGGGACAAGCCTTCTGCAGCAAAGAGTTTAGAAGCTACGTTAGCTAATAGATTGGCTTCAACATTATTCAATCTAGGAATAGAATTTATATTGAAGGCAGCAAATTTATTCATTAAATTCCATACCTCGGATTGGTAGATTTTAAGATGCGGAGACAAACAGTGGATAGAATCTCTTACCTGTCTAACCATGATTTCAGAATCACCAAAGACAACCAAGTTTTGAATGTTCATATCTAAATATTTTCTGAGACCCTGTAGTAAAGCCTCATATTTTGTTGTGTTATTAGTACATTTGAATTCTAAACTACATGCAATCAGGGTTTTGTTACCTTCTGGATCAATAATAACGTAGCCTGCACCAGCTCCTTCTTTGGACTTTGACCCGTCAAAATACAGAGACCAAATTTGATTTTTATCGGGTGAATGAGACCATTGTGTAGATGCTACTGGCTACACATATGCTACAATCTCGGACTATTGTTCTGTATTGGTGATAGTTGAAGTCTCGACCATGAAATTTCCGAAAAAGGTATCCATCCCTTGTATTTCGGGTGAATCGACAGAAGGCGTAAATGGTTCGTTGGGATCATTCAAATCTGTGACTGTGAACTTAAGGTAGCGTTCATAGTTTACCTTGATCTTGTTGGGATTTTCGTTCTCTGGAAGCCACAGGTGAGACCAATCTGTCATGAAATAGCCATGTAACTGCTCCGACCAGTCCCTGCTTAAAAACATACCGTACACTTCTGGAATATCCACAACGATAATATCAATTACTTGATGAACCTTGGGGTTAGACGATAATCTTATAAGAACATTCCTTAATTCGCCTATAACTTTAACATTAGTTCGATCAAGTTGGATGATTTTTAATGTGCATGGTTCATCCTCAGCATTAATCTTCTGACATACAGACCATGGCATTATATTGGATGTCGCTCCTGAGTCTACCATACAATTGTGCACGTTTCTATTAAAGATTTCGAAAGTTAACAAAAATGGAGGTACATTTTTGCGAGTACTAAGGGTAGTAGCTTGTGGCTTTTTACTCGCAGTTTCTAAAGCTACTTTATCTACATTATTTACATTATTTACAGGAAGGCTTCCTTTGTCTTGAGGATCAAGGTTATTCTTAGTGGAAGTCTTCTGAGAAACTTTGTTCTGAACAACCTTGTTACTGGTTGAATTACCGTTTTTGCTATTTTCTAAGATGTTCTGTAACATTTTTTGTAGCAGAAACGAAAATTTTAATAACTCATAAACAGAAATGTTAACCCTTAACTTTTTAAGATCTTCAACTAAATCATAATCTAAGTTGGGGTTTACATGATTCTATTTATTCTCAGTTGGTTTAGATTGCTTAGGGGGCAAAGTCGTAGTGTTTTCGGAAGAAGGTTTGTTCGTTGTCTTACTCCTAGTATTGTAGGGATGAACTGTATCGAAGTTAGCTTGAAAGATGCTATCCGAGAAGTGTCCAAAAATGTTCAGAGAAGGTTCTTCTTCTTGAACTGTCTCTTGTTCAACAACCTCCTCAGGAATCTCAGGAGGCATCAAGTTATCCTGGGCTTCTAGAATTGTTTGTAAGGCGTATTGCAGACTTTCTAGATTAAGGCCCTCGGTAGTAGGATTAAGTCGGTTGGTGGAAAAAGGCTTCCTGAACGGGGGTTTATAAGGCCCTTTGCTCGAAGAAGCTTCTTCGGCCGTACCTTTCAAATTTATGACTTCATTTGAGTTTTTGAACAACTTTAGTTAAGTTTTCTAAATCAGAGCTTTCAGGTTGTGTTTTACTTTGAGTAGGTCTAGGGAGGATTTCGATCTTCTTTTTGGAAGAAGAGCTAGTTTCTTTTTCGTTGTTAGTAGTGTCTTTTAAACTAAGTATGTCTTTTTCAATCTGTTTGGCCTCTTCGAAGGCCTCTAACAACGTGGCTTTCTTGGATTGTTTAACCCAAATAGCTATACTTTGATGCAAAGCTTTAGTATAGTATGATATAATAAGATTCTCGGTAGGCATGGAATCCGTGGGGATTCGGTTCTTAAGTGTTAAGAATATTTGATTAAAGTCTTTAATTTTCTCTTTTGGGTTCATTCTTAAGCTAGAAAGCTCCATAACTAGAACTTCTGGAGTTTTATCATCTCTGAACGTTTCCAAAAAGCAGGATTCAAAATTTTCCCAAGACACGATGGTATGGGGTTGCTGGGAAAAGTACCATGTAGATGCATTGCCCTCGAAAGTGTAAGGGAACAACCTACAGACTACATCTTCATGCTCGACATTGTAGATTCTTATGGCTAACATAAACTTTTTAATGTGATCTTCGGTGATCTGTTTAGAGTCAGGGTCAAACTTGGGAAGCCACTTCTCCACATGTTTGGGTAAGGGGTGTTGTGCCCCAGGTATGGCTACTGCATCTTGGTCGAGCCAAGGTCTAGCAGGGTTGTTCTGGTTGGCCATTGGTGTAGTCGGTGTGGAAGGATGTGAAGGGGAACTGCCTTCGTCAAAGGAGTCTTCTTCCAAATAAGAAGGGGATGATGGAGGTGGTGAGGGACGTATACCAGATCCTCCTGCAGCAAGAGTGAGGATTGGATCTGTAGGGTTCACAGTGAGGTTAGTGCCTCCGATTTTTTCTCTGATATCAGAGAAATCTAAAGGTTTGTCCAAAGTTCGATTCGGTTGCCTCAAACGGGCTAAGGCACTATGTGTTCTTATGAGAGATTGGCAGACAATCTCTTGTATGTCACCACCTGTAGGATTTGGGGTTACTGGCTCAACTGTGATCCGTGGATCGTCATTTGATGTGGTTTCTGTTTGAGGGGGAATTTTATCGTTTGAATGAATTCTTGTCACTATAGGTGAGTGATTAGGTGGTGGAGGAGTCTTGCGACCGCCTCATGCCATTAATAAATTTCAGGCCCTCCTTCTAGCGTCATTTGTTGACGGGCGAAAATGAACGCTCGCCAACTGGAAGAGTGGATCCGGTCCGGGGTTGTCTAAATAACCCAAGCCGTTTGGGATAACCCACCCTGATGGGTTTAGTGGCTCCGTTGGCTGATCTAAGTCCTAGAAAAAAAAATGAAAACTATACTAATAAACTAATCTAAATAAAAACAATGATTAAAACAAACTAATAAACAAATATAAACTACATATATACAATATATTACCTAAATCATACAACTATAATTCTATAAAAGTAAATGTTTAATTATCAACAGAATCATCTTTAATTACAAATGTACAATATTTACAAATTACAGATTTAAATTAAAACTTGCAAAAATCATTTGTAATCTATCCTAAGACAGCGAAACTATTATTTTTTGATTTTTATAATTTTATGAAAAAGAAATAAAATAAAAACAACCTAAGCTAAACAACTAAAATAATAACTCTAACTACGAATCTAAACTAATATATTTATCTAAACTACTTAAATAACACTAATAAGCTAACTATTAAATGACAAATAGCAAACTGACCTGAAGTAACGCTTCAGGTTCGTCCTGTATCCAATAGTTGATTCAATTGTTCGGTGGGAGGAAACCTGCACCGGATTATCCACGAGCTTCTTGTAAACAAGAAGTAGCTGTGATCTTCAAATATAAATGACAGGACAAACAAGACATAAAAATAACAGCAATCTTATGATTTACAAACCATCACAATTAGATAAATCTATATGCAATAATTTGTGCAAAACAATTCAATTAATGAAAAAGATAAACCTGTATTCATTAAATTGAATTAAAGTGATTGTTGTATTTTTAAATAAGAGATATCAGATATGGAAAACATATAAATCAAATCACATCAACATGCAATGAATTATGACAGCTAAAGTAGTTGATAATTAATTGCAAACTGATATGCAAAAACCTGAAACAAAAGTTTGATATATTGAAAGTGAAAGCTGTTACAAGACATCAACTTTCATCTCAGTCTGAATCATAAATCCATATTCTGGTTCTCTCCACCATGATGATGATGATCATTACAAAAAATGACAAGTATTTAAAGACCTCCCACAGGGTAAAACATCCCTGTGGGAATTATCAAAACAGTTTACAAAAAATGTGGGGATAATATCCCAGTCTCTAATTCTGACTCAAGCTAACAACTTAAAATAAAAATTACATCAAAAAAATATCTCCTAAACTGCTATAACAAGCCCAATCCATCATTGTAATTCGCATGCACCTGAAAGAGGACAAGAATAAACAAGATTAGAGGATATTTTATTGACAAAATTGACAAAAATCTAATTTTTAAGGCTAGCTACAGAATCTTGCGATTCTGTAGCTGGTCTAAATTGAACACATAATTGTTTCAAAACCAATTCGAATCTTAAAGAATTACATTCAAACTATTAAACAAATATTTGATTGCTCATTAGAAACCAAACGAATCATTCAAATCAAAACTTGTATGCAAAACGAAATCGTGGTCAATCGAAAGGTAACAGAGATACGTGCACTCTGTTCAATTTGTTATCACCAATTCGGAGTAAACAAAATCGCTTAGATAATTTGAAAGCAATGCAATCATTTTCATGAACCAATTTCAATCGAGACAAACTGTAAATGGTTAAACAAATCATTTATGCAATAGTTTATGTTGCCTCATCCATTAACAAGATCGTTGTTGAATCAAAACGAAATCAAAGCTAACAGAGTCGTTTTGGGAATCAATAGATCACATTATATTTATCAAACCACTTACTGATATTGACACATTACACACGTAAAGGATCATGCCAATTCCAGCCTATGGAATCGTTTCAAAATGAAGCCAAAATAAATGAATCGAGCCAGTTTTGGGGCCGACATAATCCAAAAACAAAGAAATCGTATCAATCCAAATCATAGTTGTGTCTGATAAATAAATCTCTTATATAGATCGAATGCAATCAAAGTCTAAAATGGAAATAGAACAGAACCGTTCCTTAAATATAATTTGAACAGAACTAAACAAAAAACAAAACCCAATCGACTACATTAATTCAAACCAACAGAATTATTCTAAAGCAAACCAAACCAAAATCAAAACCAATCAATCGCTTCTACTAATATGAGAACAATAGAATCATATTAACTAAATCATAGGTGTGTCCGAGTTTAGCGAACAAATTTCCCCCTCATGATTCATAATGAAATTGATTTGGTAAACTGAGAGAAACATAATCATTTTGAATCAAAGCAAACAGAGCTATAGAAAGCAAATCCAATCGGTTATATTTATTCAAAACAACTCAAAAAACAAAATTCATATTGAAATTCATACCTAGACAATCAGAAAACAACTCGGTCATGATAATTTGGAATTGATGAAGGTCGTTGCTGCTTCGACATTCCTGAAGACAATTGAACCATTGGTTTTTTGTTTCTTGTCGTTGGCTTGAAGCCTGTCGTTCAGCACTGTCACTTGCTCCTCTAACTATTTGATCTTTGATTGCAACAAGGGAACTTCGGTGTAATAACGCTCTAGCCAAACATTACATTGGATGCATGATGGTTGCTCGGGCTTTGATATCACAGGCGAGGGTTTGTTTAAGTCACCAGGGGTTTCATTGTGCAGCTTGATTCTCGGGTAATTTGGGTCATTTTTGAGGCAAGGGGGTAATTTAGAGACATATTCATAGGGTTTCTTAGAGCATAGGCCATGAGAATAGGGGTACTCTTCAGCCAGGAAACGTTCGATATCGGATTCTGAGTCCTCACTCAGCACTATGGGATTTTGGTCGATGTTCTGTTTAGATTTGTTCCAGGCAAGTCTTGATATCAATCGACCATTTTTCTTCCCCCTTCCGTCGACAGTAATATCACTATTGTCTTTCTTCCTCCCAGGTCTTTTGATGACCTTAATATCATCCTTAGCGCATGGGTTAACCAAGGCATCAGGTAGGTCCAAATCGGGGCAAACTGAGGGTTTGACAGGGGGTAGAAGGATATGCAGTGGCACGGCTCGTCCAGCCAGAGTCTCACTGACCACAGCCTTGTTGATTTGAGCAGACTATGTATTAGCAAAGTCATTTCTGGATAGAAAGGCTTGCCAATTATTGCCACTAAGGTTTAAATGGTGGAGGATAATGAGTTGAATCAAGCCATGATGAAAAAGGCTACTATCAGCCTTCTCCCGCTTGAACCTTTTAGACATTTTGTAAAGACTACGTAAGAAGTAATGCGGCATGTTCAAAGGATAGCCCATGAAATTCATCAATAACCAGAGGTGATACAGAAATACCAAGCCATATCGACCTTCACAGGTCACAAACTATTTAACAATCACCAAAATATCGTGCCACCTGGGTTTGAGGGTAGAAATAGGCATACCTTTATCACAAGAAACAACCTTTCTTGATATGAATAGTAAAGGCCACGACACCTTGTCAACTTTGGAGTTTTTAAACCATCATTGGCCTGTAGCTCTTAGTCCTATAGCAGAGCTTATGAATCCCTCATTGAGCTCGAGCTGTATGTCACCGACTTTATCCCTACACCCGTCAAAGGTGAGGGTGAATTGTTGGGAAACTGAAAGGTTGAAACCCTCGAACCTTTGTATAAACACCATCCAACCACTATTTTCTAAATCCTTACGGGCATTATCGAATAGTAACATAGCTTGGTTACCGTTTGGCTCTATGTGCACCACCGGTGCCATAGATGGGAACACACGGTGAGTAGGGCGAATGTGCAAGGGTTCGAACAGAGCATACGCAGGGTTGATAGATCATGGGCTTACCCGAAAACAATAGAGTTAACCGGGATAGGGGGGAAGCATTAATGACAGAATGTGCAAAGGTGGTGGAGCTAGCTCAGCCCATGCAAAACAGTCATTTCCCACAGTACAACCATCGGTGCATATAATGATTCAAATCACAATCGCATATGTTAAAAATCATGCCATTCAATCGATCAATGAAACCTATGGTAAGTCGACCCAAAAATTCGTATAAGCATAGCATTTGCATAGTTTTTAAAATCAAAACAATAATTAGAAATCAACACCAAGGGTTTGATCATATCAAATATGCGTTGTGTGGTATGATTGCACCAAGGGTCTAATCCATAATGTCAAGGAGTTTTCATAAAGCCAATGTGTCAACGAATTTGATCAAGATACATCAAACCATCAATAAATCAATGATTGAATCGCAATCCTTAGGAAATCATCACAGTCTCATAAAAATTGAAATCATATTAACAACAAAAATGCCAAATGAGTAAAGAATCTTGGGGTCTTGCCACAATTAAATTGGAAACGCAATGAACATATAGACAAGAGTGACCATAGCAATCCAGTGAGGATTTTAATATGACTTCGAAATCAAAGTTTTCACGCTTGCGGTCGTGAAAACAAGAACAAAGGCAGGTGTGAAAATAGCACAAAAATAATGGTGTTATTTTCTTCCGAGGATTGCGACGAAAATCAAAGTTTGCAAAACACTAGTGTAGGAAGCTTATAAGGACAGTATAGAAATGCTAATTGGTTGCCAAAAAAACCTCAAACTCAACATGAGAGAGGAGGAAGCTCACAGAGAGGGCAGTATGCTGATAGAAATACTTTTCCTCGAGCCAGAGGAAGAGGAAGAGGCAGAGGTGGTGAAGTGAAATGCTTTGTCTATGGGAAAATCAGACATAAATCCTATGAGTGTCCAGATAGGAAGAAAGATGGTGGTGAGACTCACATTGTCGAAGCTCAAGGATAGAATGTTGAGGTAGAATATGTTGAGGGAGGAAGATCCTTAATGATGAGGAAATTTCTCTTGAAGCCAGAGAAAGAGGTAGAGAACCCAGCCCAAAGGAACAGACTGTTTCGGACTGCTTGCAAAACTAAAGACAGGGTATGCAAAGTTATAGTGGACAACGATAGCACAGACAATCTCATTTCTACAGAGATGGTAGAAAAGCTGGAGCTAGAGACTATTGTACATCCAAGCCCATACAGAGTTTTGTGGCTACAAAAAGGACATCAGGTAAATGTCACTAAACAATGTTTAGTTGAATTTAAAATAGGAGGATATAAGGATGAAATATTGTGTGATGTCATTCCCATGGATGTTTGTCATATATTGTTCGGTAGACCGTGGCAATATGACATAAATGTGGTTCATGATGGGAGAAAGAACACATACACCCTGGAGAAGAATGGGAGAACTCACATGTTTCTACCGATTAAGGATAAAGAAGTGAAACCAGAGATGAGAAACACTATACTTCTCATGAGTGGGAAGGAACTTCTTAAGGAAGTTAAGAAGAAGGAAGAAACACAATTTATTGTGGTCAGGAAGCCTAGAATTGTTTTGACCAGTACAAGAGTGGATTATTTACCAGAGGAAATCTAGGAGTTGCTGGAAGAGTTCGTTGATATAGTAGTGGATGAACTACCTTGTTCGTTGCCACTGATCAGGAGTATAAGCCATCACATTGATCTTATACCTAGAGCTAGTTTACTAAACAAAGCCACGTATAGGTTAACGCCACAGGAGAATGAAGAAGTCAAGAGGCAGTCCAGGATTTAATGGACAAAGGATTGGTTAGAGAAAGCTTGAGTCCATGTGTTATTCCAACAATGCTCAGCCCAAAGAAAGATGGAGACTGGAGGATGTGTACAGACTCAAGGGAGATCAATAATATTACCATCATATATAGATTTCCATTACCAAGGATGGATGACTTGATGGATTGCTTGAGTGGAGCAAGATTCTTTTCAAAGATTGATTTGAAAAGCGGGTATCATCAAATTCGTATGAGAGAAGGTGATGAATGGAAGACAACATTCAAGATGAATGAAGGGCTGTATGAATGGCTTGTTATGCCATTTGGCTTAACAAATGCACCCAGTACTTTCATGATATTGATGAATGAAGTCCTGAAGGAGTTCATTGGGAAATTCGTCATTGTATATCTTGATGATATATTAATTTTCAGCAAGACAAAAGAATAACATTTGAAGCATTTAGCTACATTGATGAGGAGATTACAGCAAGAGAAGTTGCTGATAAACATGAGGAAATCATCATTTATGAGGACATAACTCATTTATTTGGGTTTTTTTATCTCTACAAATGAGTTGAAAATGGATTCGGATACGGTAGAAGTGATTAAGAATTGGCCATCACCGAAAGGTGTGTTTGAAGTTCGGAGCTTCCATGGTTTAGCTAGTTTCTACAGTAAATTTATCCAAAATTTTAGTGGGATTAGTGCACCGATGATGGATACGGTGAAGAAAATAAATAAATCTTTTCGTTGGACAAAGGAAGCAGAGAAGAGTTTCAACTTGCTAAAGAAAAAGATTACGAAACAACCAATTTTGGTGTTGCCAGACTTTAGCAAGACATTTCAGGTCAAGTGTGATGCGAGTGGGTTTGCAATCGGAGCAGTCTTGAGCCAAGATGATAGGTTAGTTGCATACTTCAGTGAGAAATTGAATGAATCGAAGATTGAATACTCAACATATGACAAGGAATTCTATGCTATCATACAAGCGTTGAAGAAATGGAGACACTATTTGGTTCCTAAGGAGTTTGTTTTGTATAGCGATAATCATGCTTTGCAATTCATGACTCAACAGGAGAAGCTGAACCAAAAACATGTTAAATGGGTTGAATTCATGCAGAATTTTACTTTTTTGACTAAGCATATTTCTGGAACTACTAACAAAGTTGTTGATGCTTTGAGCAGGAAATGTTTGCTTATGCAGGAATTCAGAGTCAAAACTTTGGGTTTTGATAACCTCAAAGAGATGTATAGGGATGATCCAGATTTTAAGGAAGCGTATGAGGTGTATGAGAATCCAATTCTTAGGGACAGGAGCCAGTGGACTGAATATATGATCCAGGATGGATTATTATTCAGGGGAAAACAAATATGTATTCCAAAATGCTCCATGAGGGAGAACCTGCTGAAGGAAAAACACAGTGGAGGATTGGTCGGACACTTCAGTCATGATAAGACATTCTCAAAACTGAATGGCTCATATTTTTCGCCAGGGATGAGGATAGATGTTAAGATATTTGTGGACAGATGCAGGATTTGTCAGCACACTAAAAGGAAAAGGCAGAACATAGGGTTATATAATCCATTACCTATACCAGAAAGGTCGTGGGACGTAGTGAGCATGGATTTCATATTGGGACTGCTAAGAACACGAAGAGGCTATGATTCCATCTTTGTGGTAGTCAATAGATTTTCAAATATGTCACATTTCATACCATGCCAGAAAACCAGTGATGCAGAACTTGTTTTTCAAAGAGGTCGTTAGACTTCACGGCTTGCGAAGGAGTATAGTTTCAGATCGGGATACCAAGTTCGTGGGACATTTCTGGAGGAATTTATGGAAGAAGTTGGGGACAAGTTTGTCTTTTAGCTAAGCGTATCATCCTCAGACGGATGGGCAGACAGAAGTTGTGAACATAAGATTGGGATATTTGCTGAGGAGCCTAGTGACTGAACACCACAGTCAGTGGGATCACATTCTGCCACAGGTGGAATTTGCTTACAATGACTCGTCCAACAAAAGCACTGGGCAGAGTCCATTCCAGATAGTATATGGAATGTAGCCAAGGGGAGTATCTGAACTGAAAGATTCAGAACAAGCTGAATTCAGGAGTGCTAGTGCAGAGGACTTTGCAGAAGCAATGAAGGAGTTTCACAACCAAATTAAAGAGTGGTTGAAGAGTTCAAGCCAAGAGTACAAGCACAGAGAAGATCAACATAGGCGAGAACTTCAATTTGAAGTTGGTGATCTGATTCTTACACATCTGAGGAAGGAAAGGTTCCCAAGGGGAACATACAATAAACTGAAAATGAAAAAGATTGGACCATGTAATATCATAAGGAAATTTGGGGCAAATGCATATGAGAGTGAATTACCCGAGGGGATCAGAATTTCACCAATATTCAACATCTCAAATTTGTACCCTTATAGAGATGAAGAAGCAGGAGCAGAGGATGAACAGACAGAGATTCAATGGACCAAACAAATGCATGTAGTTGAAAAGCCACAAATGGAAAGAATAATTGACAAGAGAGTCAGCAGGAAGACCAGGAGGAAAGAGTATTTTGAATACTTGGTCAAATGGAAGGGACATCCAGTTGAAGAAGCCAGTTGGGAAGATGAAGCAGAAATTCATAAGCATGGATAGACCGTGCAAGAGCTTATGAACAGGATTTCATGAAAATTTTCAAGCGAGACAGTATGATGTAGGAGTATCGTAAACAACCAGTCAAGCAAACGACGTAAGAGGCGGAAGACAGTTGGAAGACCACCAGTGCACGTTTTTGAAATATTTTTGAAGCATTAATGTAATGGTTTAAGGGAATTGTACTTGCATATTGTAAACAAATCATGAGAGATTTTCTCTCATCTATAGAAGGTAGAGGCATTTATGCATAGTTAATGAAAGTAGGTAGATTTGAATGATAGATTAGACAATTTTAGGAGCAAGAGGGAAAACGGATATAGACACCCTCACCTTTGTATCATAAGAGAGTAGTTGTATCATTAGAACAGGAGAATAGAATAGGAGTAGAGAGTTGTAGAGAAGAACCCATGTATAGAAGCTTTGAATTAATATATGAAGCTTTGAATCAGACTCATGGTGTTATGATGTTTTATGTTTATACATGGTGAATGGTATGCTTATGGTTGTTTATTCTCTTTGTTATGAATTTTCTTTAATACTGTGTGTATGTAGGATTTCATATTGAATGTTTGAAGTCTGAGAGAGAGAGAGAGAATGAGTTTTAATTGTTTCTCTTCCTGATTGAAAGCAGTTCCTGCAAGGAGTGCAGTGAAGTGTCCGCAAGGTGTGCATTGACAAGGATTTCAGAGTTTATCTATAGAAGCTCAGGAGGGATACCGTTGTTCTCATTCCAGCAGAAGTGTATGTGGAGCACAGAAGTTGTGCAAGGTGTGCGCAGGCTAGTTGAAAGCTAGAACTTATCAACCAAGGGGAGAGTTGAAGGATTGTTGTTGCAGAAGGTGCACAGAGTCGAAGAATAAAATACTTAGAAGTATTTGAAAATCTGCCGCAAGGAGTGCGCGCAGGGGTCCTTTTGAGACTTGAGTTGCAAGTGAAATCTTAGGAGGTTTAGCACCTTTGAAAATACCAAAAGGGAGACGGAGATTGAAAATGACTCGCAGAGGTTAAGTTCCAGTGAAAGAACATTGGTTCATTTTGCAAGAGTTGTCAAGGAGGAAACGAGTGGTCAAAATTCTCTTTGGAGGATTCATGAAATCGTGAGGGCCATATGATCCAGAGGAGTTGTAGGTTGGATAAGGGTTGGACAAAACCATCCCATGGGATCCAGGATTCAACAACGATCGTTGATCGTAACTGTTGAATTGTCAAGATCATTTTGGTAAATCAGGGTTCGTAAATCCGGAGTATAGACGAACGGCTGTCGGAAGATTGTTCAAGTACCAAAAGCCAGAAATCTTGGAGTGACAGGTGGTAGAATCCATGTCATAGATAGAAGACAGTGGAGAAGACAGGCGGCATACTTTTCGCCAGGAGGAGTCAAAACTTCGTTGACTATTTCGAGGTTTCGTAGGTTGGAGAGCTAGAAGCCTTGCATCAGGATTCGCGAAGACTTAAAGTCTGAAACTCCAAATCAGCGAAAATTACCATAGGGGAGCCTGTCTTTGTTAAACACATCGAGGTTCAACATTTCGGCATTTTCAAATACAAGAGGCAGGGGTTCCTTGTTCTGGGATTCCCAAAATCTCAAAACGCAGTACGACTGTGGAGGAGGACGTGGCAAACAATTTCGATGAATCAGCATTTCAGGTTTCGGCAATAGAGGGCTGAGAAACTCGACAATAGGGATCATGAAATTGCGAGACCTGAAGTCCTGAATTAGCGAAGGGCAGTGTTATTGTGGTCAAGGAAATTTGGTTTGGCGGCTGGTGTTTGTTCAAGCAGGCTCAATTCATAAGGACCTGTGCATACGTCATGAGTGTATGAGTTATTCCCTGAGGGGAAATCAAAGAGTCAATCAGACTCAGGGGCAGATTTAGAAAGATCCTGTGTGGACCTCGACCTGAGGGTTCCGGGGTCTGCATTAAGTGGTTGGATGAAATGTCCAATATTGTCAATGAGATGACCCCTCTTCTGGCAGTGAGTGCAAATATTTTGCATCTTCTTTTCAAGTTGCCTTTGCTTGGAACGTTTCCTGAATGTGGTCAATCTTTTCCAACACCTTGAAACATGATGGTTATCTAAACCACAATATGTACATGGACTTTTCTTCCATTTTTACATGCAAATTTACCATGCTTAACATAATCAAAAGCAACTAAATTATAGGCATAAATATACCTTGAACATTCACCTTTATCGCCTTCTTGAGGAGGTGAATTTGAAGATTTACCAGCTCTCTTTTGAAGACCAAAAAAAATGTTCTTGTCCTCATGGTTGTCACAACTCTCTTGTTTCATACATTTGCATTCATCTTGACCACACACTTTGCATGCTTGAGGGTTTGAACTTGAAACAAAAGTTCTTAAACATTCACCTTTATCGCCTTCTTGAGGAGGTGAATTTGAATATTTACTAGCTCTCTTTTGAAGACCAACAAAGATGTTCTTGTCCTCATGGCTGTTACAACTCTCTTATTTCTCACATTTGAATTCATCTTGAACACACATTTGGAATGCTTGAGGGATGGAACTTGCAACAAAAGTTGTTCTTGGAACTGTTTCCCTTGTCTCCTCAATTTTGGAATATGCTCCATCTTTTTGTTCATATCCAAGACCCCTATACTTGGGTCTCTCCTCAACAACAATAGGCTCAACAATGCCTTGTGCATGCTTGCCTAACCCTCTACCTTCATAGGCCATTTTTAATAATAACTTCGACCCTATTCCTCTAGTGTGATTTTCGAAAACACCAAAGCATTCATCTTGAGAGGAATTTGAAGAAAAACCAACATTACATACCTCATGTTCATGCATATACTTGGTAAGGGTTTCCTTTTCCTCATGGAGTTGAGTCTCCATCTCATGCAACTTTTCAAGAAGCTGGTGCTTCTCCTCCTTCATGGCCATCAACTACTCTTGAAGGACAATTCTCGCCTTTCTATCTTCCCACATCTCTTTCACCACATCTCCCATGGTTAGAAACTCCTCCAACATCTCTTTGTCAAATAACTTGACTAATGAATATGTATGAGAAATCTTACTGTTAGAAGCTTCCTCCATCTTTGCAAGATATCAAAATTCAACACAAAACTTGCACAATAATACCAACAGCTAAATCTCTAGCTAGCAATGGAAATCACATGAGCAAAACTATGCTTTGATACCACCTGATCTGAAAATAGGGGTCTGACTTGTTTTGCTATGCAAGCACCCTCTACTCCATTAAAATAAACTCCAAGACCTTTCTCAATGTCTTAGTTTTGCAAGAGGATTAATGTGTCAAGTTTAGGCTTCTTTTGAAAAGTTTATCTGTGAGGTATTTGAAAGGTAAAATATGTTTTTTAAGGAATACAACAACAAATATAAATTGCAGAAAAAATAACCAGCAACTCACAACAATAACAACATGATAAAGGAGTTCACCCTCAACTGGGCTACATCTCCTTGAGCCTCCATCAATGGACTAGGCTCTCAGGGATTAGTTTGTCAAAGATTATTTTACAAGTTGCTGCTCGACTCCAATGGAATTACTGATTGTACCATTAGGTTTTGAATACATAAAAACCCCAAAAATGACTAATAGAACTCTGAAAACGGACCATGGCTCATCCGGACATGACCTCCTTTACATGTGGCCTTGAGCTTCCCTGAGCTTCCTTGTGGAAAAAACACTTGTAAAAGTCCTCAAATGCCTCTAAAACCTATCCCAATGTGTTTAGAGCATAACAATTAGTCAAAAATGACTATTCAGTCATAGAAAATAGACTTGGGCTCATTTGCGCATAACCTCCATCAATGGTGGCCCTAAGCTCCCTTGAGCTCCATGAAACTTCAAAGTATAAAAACCTACAAAATAAGTCTCCAAATTACTTTGAAAACTATTCCAATGGATTCAGAACATCCAAAAACCCCTAGCTAGGCCTTTTCGGCACCTCATTTGGCCAAAAAATGAAGAAGATAGGCCTCCTGCCATTTTCCTCCTTCAAGCTTGTTGTCTCTGGTTCCCCAATTCACACCTCCTGTGTGAGTAACCTGGCTTCTGGGCGTTTCCCATGCCTAAACCCAACACACACACACATCTCCACAAAATGCACCAAATTTTCGCATCGTTAGCGAACTAAGCCCCCGAATCACGAAGGTGTTGGGCGCATGGGGGCCATATGGCCACATCCTAGTGCAATGTTAGGCCCCTCATTCCAAGGTTGAATGTTCGCTCAACAAGTGGCGGGCGCGTGGGTTGTTGGCCATTTAAAATCTCTCACGCGAATATTTTTTGGCAAGGGTCATATGGGTGGCGCATTAAACCACCACACAAAACATTACACTTTAAATATATGTTAACACATATATAAATCAAGTAATAACCCATGGGCTGGTGGTAGACCACACTCTACGAAGGCATTCCACCGTATTGGGAGGTCTGGGGTTCAATCCCCATGGACTCCATAAATTTTTATCATACCAAACCCAATCACGGTGCCACATGGCAGCCCATGTCTAGGCCACGTGGCACCATCCAGTTTGCCAAAAATGTGCCATGTGTTAGCAAGTAATTCGACCACGTGTCCTACCAACTGTCTGTCCAATCAGAACTTGCCACATCATCTTGCCATGTCACCTTCCACGTGTGAGGTACGGCCCTGCCAGGTCATCTTGTACGGACTGTACAGTCAACATATTTTTTGCTTGTTTGGCAAATCGAACAGAACATGATATCTCCCTCATCCGATGTTCGTTTGAACCCATTTGAAGTGCGTTGGGTTTGTGACATAAAGGCCTACGCACCCATTCATTTTGAGATGATTGTGAACACTTTTATTTTTGGGCTAAATTTTGACTTGTGGTCTAGATTCTGCTCACACGATCCCACTGAAAGGATTTTGGACCCACAAAATCAGATGATTATCTGCCTAAGCTTCAATACTCTTCTACTTCCAAGTTCTATCAATTGATTCTACTTCAAAAGTCTTTTGGCAATCACCTGGGTACTTTGACATGCCTTGCACTGCAACTGGCTATGTCCCTCAACCACTATTCTCTGGCTATTGTTGACCCAATGTTCAC
This sequence comes from Picea mariana, assembly GCA_032191745.1. NCBI lineage: Eukaryota > Viridiplantae > Streptophyta > Pinopsida > Pinales > Pinaceae > Picea > Picea mariana. The sequence goes on along the minus strand of JASDQU010373345.1, from coordinate 40,146 downwards.
TTTGTTCTTGGAAAACTGATAGCCTTCCCACTAAGAAGCAAGTCCCTCTTGTGAATTCTTTGGCATTAACACAATCCGCTCCACAATGGCTGCAAAATGTTTTCCTGCGACATCTTGTCACAAACCATGAAAAACCATCAATCTTGAAAACAAACTTTATACAAGACTGAAAATGATGCCAACAAAGTCTTTTTTCTCTTCAAGCAAATGGTCGCATCTTGTACTTCATCAAAGC
>JASDQU010373345.1:8334-25028 GCA_032191745.1 Picea mariana | reverse complement strand
GAACTCTTTGGCGCCAACACAATCCGCTCCACAATGGCTATAAAACGTTTTCCTGTGACATCTTGTCACAAACCAAGAAAAACCATCAATCTTGAAAAAAACTTTATACAAGACTAAAAATGATGCCAACAAAGTCCTTTTGCTCTTCAAGCAAACAATCGCATATTGTACTTCATCAAAGCACATGGCATTTTCCTGCATCTTGGTGTACTCAATATCGACTTACAAGCTGACAAACACCATCGACTAAACATAAGTCGAAAAACATGATCGACACAACATAGTCATCAAGAAAACATCGAGACAAGTCGAGACTCATTTGAAACACATCGACATTCCAACATGACAAGTCAACATTCATGATACACAACCATGTCACAATCATGAGTCACTCATAATGAACTATCACCAAGTTCACTATTTACACATACAAAATCACATGCATGTGCATAGCTCTTCAACTCTCCTTCAAGTGCAAACATAAGTACATAAGCCAAAAAACATGTGGGTACATAATCATTGAAATTAAAATCTTTAAATGGCTGCAATAAGTGAGTATCATACCCATCTTTTACATCCTCCTGGCGAAGTTGTGCAACAACAAGAATGCCTTCAATAGAATTGCATTCACATGCAAACTTGCATCATACAAGTTATGATAAACTACTGCAGCTTTTCAAACTTTCAATAGAAAAGCATACATAAGGTTGAAATATGCACCTACAAATAGAGAAATGCAAGCCTTACTTGTTCAAGAAATCTAACCATTTCTTACCAAGCCAATTCAATTGTGACTTTTTCTGCTGAAAATCGTCTTCTTTTGAATCATCTTGACTCACATCGATGATGGAATCTCCTCTTCCATTCTTACCAGTCTCTTTATCCATCTTCTTCTCATGCCATGGATGAGTGGTTGGATGCAATGTCCAACATTGGTCAATGATATGACCCCTCTTCTGGGAGTGAGTGCAAATCTTTTGCATCTTCTTTTCAAGTTTCCTTTGCTTGGAAAGTTTCTTGAATGTGGTCAATCTTTTCCAACATATTGAAACATGATGGTTATCTAAACCAAAATATTTACATGGACTTTTCTTCCATTTTGACATGCAAATTTACCATTCTTAACATAAGCAAAAGCAAGTGAATTATAGGCAGAAATATACCTTGAACATTCACCTTTATCACCTTCTTGAGGAGGTGAATTTGAAGAGTTACCATCTCTCTTTTGAAGACCAAAAAAAATGTTCTTGTCCTCATGGCTGTCACAACACTCTTGTTTCATACATTTGCATTCATCTTGAACACACACTTTGCATGCTTGAGGGTTTGAACTTGAAACAAAAGTTTTTAAACATTCACCTTTATTGCCTTCTTGAGGAGGTGAATTTGAAGAGTTACTAGCTCTCTTTTGAAGACCAAAAAATATGTTCTTGTCCTCATGGTTGTTACAACTCTCTTGTTTCTCACATTTTCATTCATCTTGAACACACATTTGTCATGCTTGAGGGATGGAACTTCCAACAAAAGTTGTTCTTGGAACTGTTTCCCTTGTCTCCTCAATTTTGGAATATGCTCCATCTTTTTGTTCATATACAATACCCCTATACTTGGGCCTCTCCTCAACAACAATAGGCTCAACAATGCCTTGTGCATGCTTTCCTAACCCTCTACCTTCATAGTCCAGTTTTAACAATAACTTGGACCCTACTCCTCTAGTGGGATTTTCAAAAACACCAAAGCATTCATCTTGAGAGGAATTTGAAGAAAAAACAACATTACATACCTCATGTTCATGCATGTACTTGGTAAGGGTTTCCTTTTCCTCATGGAGTTGAATCTCCATCTCATGCAACTTTTCAAGAAGTTGGTGCTTCTCCTCCTTCATGGCTATCAACTGCTCTTGAAGGAAAATGCTCTCCTTTCTATCTTCCCACATCTCTTGCACCACATCTCTCATGGTTAGAAATTCCTCCAACATCTCTTTGTCAAAGAACTTGGCTAATGAAGATGTATGAGAACTCTTATTGTTAGAAGTTTCCTCCATCTTTGCAAGATATCAAACTTCAACACAAAAATTGCACAATAATACCAACAGCTAAATCTCTAGCTAGCAATGGAAATAACATGAGCAAAACTATGCTCTGATACCACCTAATCTGAAAATAGGGGGCTAACTTTTTTTTCTATGCAAGCACCCTCTACTCCATTAAAATAAACTTTGGGACCTTGCTCAATGTCTTAGTTGTGCAAGAGGATTAATGTGTCAAGTTTAGGCTTCTTTTTAAAATTTTACGTGTGAGGTATTTGAAAGGTTAAATATGTTGTTTAAGGAATACAACTACGAATATAAATTGCAGAAAAAATAACCAGCAACTCACAACAATAACAACATGATAAAGGAGTTCACCCCCAACTGGGCTACATCTTCTTGAGCCTCCATAAATGGTCTAGGCTCTCTGGGATTAGTTTGTCAAAGATTATTTTACAAGTTTCTTCTCAACTTCAATGGATTTATTGACTGTACTATTGAGTTCTGAATACATAAAAATCCCAAAAATGACTAATAGAACTCTGAAAATGAACCATGGCTCATTCGGGCATGACCTCTTCTGCATGTGGCTTTGAGCTTCCCTGAGCTTCCTTGTGGAAAAAACACCTATAAAATTCCTCAAATGCCACTGACAACTGTCCCAATGTGTTTAGAGCATAACAATTAGTCAAAAATGACTATTCAGTCACAGAAAATAGACTTGGGCTCATCTTAGCATGACCTCCATCAATGGTGGCCCTAAGCTCCCTTGAGCTCCCTGAAACTTAAAAGTAGAAACAACTGCAAAAGAAGTCTCCAAATACCTTTGAAAACTATGCCAATGGATTCAGAACATCTAGAAACCCCTAACTGGGCTTTTTCGGCACCTCATTTGGCCAAAAAATGAAGAAGATAGGCCTCCTGCCATTTTCCTCCTTCAAGCTTGTTGTCTTTGGTTCACCAATTCGCACCTCCTGTGTGAGTAACCTAGCTTTTGGGAATTTCCAGTGCCTAAACCCATCACACGCATGCATCTCTACAAAACACACCAAATTATCGCACCATTAGTGAACTAAGCCCCCGAACCACGGAGGTGTTGGGCGCATGGGGGCCATATGGCCACGTCCCAACACAATGTTAGGCCCCTCGTTCCAAGGTTGAATGTCTGCTCGACAAGTGGTGGGCGCATGGGTTGTTGGCCATTTAAAAATTCTCGTGTGAATCTTTGTTGGCAAGGGTCATATGGGTTGCACATTTTACCAGGGGTTGGGGCTAAGCCCCAACCCAGACCCCGCACCAACACACAAAACATTACACTTTAAATATGTGTTAACACATATATAAATCAAGTAATAACCTGTGGGCTAGTGGTAGCCCACACTCAGCGAAGGCTCTCCACCGTATTGGGAGGTTCAAGGTTCGATCCCCATGGACTCAATAATTTTTTATCATACCAAACCCAATCACGGTGCCACGTGGCAGCCCATGTCTAGGCCACGTGGCATCATCCAATTTGCCAAAAACATGCCACATGTTAGAAAATAATTCGACCATGTGTCCTGCCAACGGTCTGTCCAATTAGAACTTTCCATGTCATCACCATGCCACATCAGCTTGCCATGTCACCTTCCACATGTGAGGTACATCCCTGCCACGTCAGCCTGTACGGACAATACAGTTAGCATATTTTTGGCCTGTTGGCAAATCGAACAGAACACGATATCTCCCTCATATGATGTTCATTTGAACCCGTTCGATGTGCATTGGGTTCTTGATGACGAAGCCTACGCACCCGTTCGTCTTGAGGTGATTCTGAACACTTTGATTTTTGGGCTAAATTTTGACCCCTGGTCCAGATTCTAATCACCTTGCCACTGAAAGGATTTTGGACCCACAAAAGCTTATGATTATCTTCCTGAGCTTCAATACTCTTCTACTTCCAAGTTCTATCAATTGATTCTATTTGAAAAGACTTTTGGCAATCACCTGGGTACCTTGACATGCCTTGCACTGCAACCGGCTATGTCCCTCAACCACTATTCTCTGCCTTTTGTTGACCCGTTGTTCTCTTTGTGCTTGGAAAACTGACAGCCTTCCCACTAAGAAGCAAGTGCCTCTTGTGAACTCTTTGGTGTCAACACAATCCGCTCCACAATGGTTGCAAAAAGTTTTCCTCCGACATCTTGTCACAAACCAAGAAAAACCATCAATCTTGAAAACAAAATTTATACAAGACTAAAAATGATGCCAACAAAGTCTTTTTTCTCTTCAAGAAAACGGTGGCATCTTGTACTTCATCAAAGCACATGGCATTTTCCTGCATCTTGGTGTACTCAATATCGACTTACAAGCTAGAAAACACCATCGACTAAACATAAGTCGAAAGACATGATCGACACAACATAGTCATCAAGACAACATCGACACAAGTTGAGACTCATTTGAAACACATCGACATTCCAACATGACAAGTCGACATTCATGATACACAACGATGTCACAATCATGGGTCACTCATAATGAACTATCACCAAGTTCACTATTTACACATACAAAATCACATGCATGTGCATAGCTTTTCAACTCTCCTTCAAGTACAAACATAAGTACATAAACCCAAAAACATGTGGGTACGTAAGAGCTAAAATGAAAAGATTTAAATGGCTGCAATAAGTGAGTATCATACCCATGTTTTACATCCTCCTGGCGAAGTTGTGCAACAACAAGAATGCCTTCAATAGAATTGCATTCACATGCAAACTTGCATCATACAAGTTGTGATAAACTATTGCAATTTGTCAAACTTTCAATAGAAAAGCATACATAAGGATGAAATATTCATCTACAAATAGAGAAATGCAAGCCTTACTTGTTCAAGAAATCTAACCATTTCTTACCAAGCCAATTCAATGGTGACTTTTTCTGCTGAAAATCGTCTTCTTGTGAATCATATTGACTCACATTGATGATGGAATCTCCTCTTCCATTCTTGCCAGTCTCTTTATCCATATTCTTCTCATGTTGTGGATCAGTGGTTGGATGCAATGTCCAACATTGGTCAATGAGATGACCCCTCTTCTAGCAGTGAGTGCAAATATTTTGCATCTTCTTTTCAAGTTGCCTTTGCTTGGAAAGTTTCCTTAATGTGGTCAATCTTTTCCAACATCTTGAAACATGATGGCTATCTAAACCACAATATGTACATGGACTTTTCTTCCATTTTGACATGCAAATTTACCATGCTTAACATAATCAAAAGCAACTAAATTATAGGCAGAAATATACCTTGAACATTCACCTTTATCGCCTTCTTGAGGAGGTGAATTTGAAGAGTTACCAGCTCTCTTTTGAAGACCAACAAAAATGTTCTTGTCCTCATGGCTGTCACAACTCTCTTGTTTCATACATTTGCATTCATCTTGACCACACACTTTGCATGCTTGAGGGTTTGAACTTGAAACAAAAGTTCTTAAACATTCACCTCTATCGCCTTCTTGAGGAGGTGGATTTGAAGAGTTACTAGCTCTCTTTTGAAGACCAACAAAGATGTTCTTGTCCTCATGGCTGTTACAACTCTCTTGTTTCTCACATTTTCATTCATCTTGAACACACATTTGGCATGCTTGAGGGATGGAACTTGCAACAAAAGTTTTTATTGGAACTGTTTCCCTTGTCTCCTCAATTTTGGGATATGCTCCATCTTTTTGTTCATATCCAAGACCCCTATACTTGGGCCTCTCCTCAACAACAATAGGCTCAACAATGCCTTGTGCATGCTTTACTAACCCTCTACCTTCATTGCCCATTTTTAACAATAACTTGGACCCTATTCCTCTAGTGTGATTTTCAAAAACACCAAAGCATTCATCTTGAGAGGAATTTGAAGAAAAACCAGCATTGCATACCTCATGTTCATGCATGTACTTGGTAAGGGTTTTCTTTGCCTCATGGAGTTGAGTCTCCATCTCATGCAACTTTTCAAGAAGCTAGTGCTTCTCCTCCTTCATGGCCATCAACTGCTCTTGTAGTACAATTCTCTCCTTTCTATCTTCCCACATCTCTTCCACCAAATCTCTCATGCTTAGAAACTCCTCCAACATCTCTTTGTCAAATAACTTGGCTAATGAAGATGTATGAGAACTCTTACTGTTAGAAGATTCCTCCATATTTGCAATATATCAAACTTCAACACAAAACTTGCACAATAATACCAACAACTAAATCTCTAGCTAGCAATGGAAATCACATGAGAAAAACTATGCTCTGATACCACCTGATCTGAAAATAGGGGGCTGACTTGTTTTTCTATGCAGCACCCTCTACTCCATTAAAATAAACTTCAGGACCTTGCTCAATGTCTTAGTTGTGCAAGAGGATTAATGTGTCAAGTTTAGGCTTCTTTTTAAAAGTTTATGTGTGAGGTATTTGAAAGGTTAAATATGTTGTTTAAGGAATACAACAACAAATATAAATTGCATCAAAAATAACCAGCAACTCACAACAATAACAACATGATAAAGAAGTTCACTCCCAACTAGGCTACATCTCCTTGAGCCTCCATCAATGGACTAGGCTCTCTGGGATTAATTTGTCAAATATTCTTTTACAAGCTGCTTCTCAACTCCAATGGATTTATTGATTGTACTATTGGGTTCAGAATACATAAAAACCCCAAAAATGACTAATAGAACTCTAAAACCGGACCATTGCTCATCCGGGCATGACCTCTTCTACATGTGGCCTTGAGCTTCCCTGAGCTTCCTTGTGGAAAAAACACTTGAAAAATTCCTCAAATACCTATGAAACCTATCCCAATGTGTTTAGAGCATAACGATTAGTCAAAAAATGACTATTCATTCATAGAAAATAAACTTGGGTTCATCTAAGCATGACCTCCATCAATGGTGGCGCTAAGCTCCCTTGAGCTCCCTGAAACTTCAAAGTATAAAAAAATGAAAAAGAAATCTCCAAATTCCTTTGAAAACTATTCCAATGGATTCAGAACATCCAAAAACCCCTAGTTGGGATTTTTCAGCACCTCATTTGTCCAAAAAATGAAGAAGATAGGCCTCCTGCCATTTTCCTCCTTCAAGCTTATTGCCTTTGGTTCGCCAATTCGCACCTCCTGTGTGAGTAACCTGGATTTTGTGTGTTTCTTGTGCCTAAACCCAACACATGCATGCATCTCCACAAAACATTCCAAATTGTCGCACCATTAGTGAACTAATCCCCCGAATCACGGAGGCGTTAGACGCATGGGGGCCATATGGCCAAGTCCCAGTGCAATGTTGGGCCCCTCATTCCAAGGTTGAATGTCCGCTCGACAAGTGGCGGGCACGTGGGTTGTTGGTATTTTAGAAAATCCATTGCGAATCTTTGTTGGCAAGGGTCATATGGGTGGCGCATTAAACTAGGGGCTGGGGCTAAGCCCTAGCTCGGACCCCGCACCAACACACAAAACATTACACTTTAAATATATGTTAACACATATATAAATCAAGTAATAACCTGTGGGCTAGTGGTAGCCCACACTCTGTGAAGGTGCTCCACCGTATTACGAGGTCCGGTGTTCGATCCCCATGGACTCCATAAATTTTTATCATATCAAACCCAATCACGGTGCCATGTGGCAGCCCATGTCTGGGCCACGTGGCACCATCCAGTTTGCCAAAAACGTGCCACGTGTCAGCAAATAATTCGACCACGTGTCCTGTCAATTGTCTGTCCAATTAGCACTTGCCACATCATCACCATGCCATGTCATCTTGCCACGTCACCTTCCATGTGTGAGGTACAACCCTGCCACATCAGCCTGTATGGATTGTATAGTCAGCATATTTTTTGTATGTTTGGCAAATCGAACACAACGCGATATCTCCCTCATCCAATGTCTGTTTGAACCCGTTTGAAGTTCGTTGCGTTCATGACGATGAGGTCTATGTACCTGCTTGTTTTGAGGCAATTCTGAACACTTTGATTTTTGGGCTAAATATTGACCCCTGGTCCAGATTCTAATCACTGAAGGCCCAGAGGGATTGATGTTGAGTAAAATATAAAATCCCATATATAAACCTTCCATATGCTTTTCCCAGGTCTCCCCCCTATAAATCAATGAAATTCTTATATGTAAGAAAAGGGGGACACATAAGAATAATGATCAAGAACAATTAAAGGGTTAGTTGGAGGATAGGAGGTCTCATCACAAGTCAACTTATCATGTTCATGGATATCTAGTGGTATGACATTACCATCATCTGGTCACCAATCCAATGTAATGGCTCTTAGTTACGTTGCATGGTTGAGAGAAAGGGGGTCTCATCATGAGCCAGCCTTCTCATTTCCGCTAGGTATTTGTGAGTTACATTGTCATTATCTAGACACCACACCAGGGCAGTGGCCTTCAACCTGTCCTTAAATTATGAAAGAAACAAAGATTGGAAAAACAATGGGCTTGGAAAAATTGTATTGGAAATGAAGGTACCACGCACCCTCTACAAAGGCACCCATGAATGAGACACTACAACCCCTTATATGTCATGAACCCCATTACCATTGAGTCTTGACCCTTAACCACTTCATCCACTTTACATGGATTAGAGAGGGATCTCTTGGAAACTCTCTTTGACCTAGGGCAAGATCTAACTAATAGGACAGCTCGTCAACCCTCCCATATTCAATATTGACAAGTCGCATAAGGTATTTGAGCACTTAATTGTTTGAAAGAGTAATCTTGGATGCACATGCTTAGGTGGATCATTTATTGACTTGATTTACTTATCATGATATTTTGACTTGATATCCTTGGAGGGTGTGCTTGTTTGTCTTTGTAGGACCTAGTTGGTGGACAATTTTGGAGGAACAAGCCTATCTTGGGCTTCCATGGGGCTTGAAGCCCACGGGTTGGATTCCAAGGGCCTGCATGTCAAATGAGAGAAATGAAACTTCGAAGGCCTAGAATAGATGGTGTATGACCTAACCTATCCCTCACAAGCCAAACATTTTTCCTAGAAGAGGAAAAATGTCACCCTTAGAGGCATGACATCATTTATGGGGGCTAGGGTTTGGTGGTGAGGTTGACATGCATTGGCACAAGGACATTTAGAGGAGTTTGGGGCTTTGATCATGAAGAAAGTGACTTATATTCTTGACATGTGGCTTTGGGAAGCCTTCATACACTCCCCCATCACCAACGACTTGCTCCTAGTGCTAAAACGTCCCCTAAAGGGGTGACACCTTTCTAAATTAGGGTTTTCTTTGTGCAAAAAGTGAAATTAAAGTGAATTTTTTTAAATTACTATGTAAAAAGGGGAAATATTAGGGTTGTTGACCCATAGTATTTTATTTTACCCTAAGTTATGTGAACAAACTATCTTAGTGGCATTTTGTATAAATAAGAGATCATAAGATGTCATTTGGACATAACTCTCCCATTTGGAGAGGACTTGGACTGAAATTTTTTCTACACTTGGAGTATTTTGCCTCTTGTGCTATGGAATGATGTATTTTGGTTATGGTTAATGATGATGATGATGATGTGTTATCTCTTGGAGGTCACTTCTATCTCATTATGGAGGTTTACTTTGGCATGTTAAAGGCTTTTCTTGGATTGGTATGGTTCTTTACTTAGTCATTATCATTCGAAATTCAAGTTAAATTTGTTTTGGCCAAGGCCAGATAGGGAGTATAAGGATATACACCCCTATCCTAGTTTCCACCATAATTATCATTCTTCTAAAGTTATTTGCAAGGGTTTTGTTGAGGAAATAAGAGGATTTACACCCCTTAATTTCAAACCATAGCTAGGTTACTTACCTTGGGAAGTAAGAGGATTTACACCCCCAAGGGTTTACTAGTCCTAGCTCTTTCTTTATGACCCCATTAACTCATAACTAAAGGCACTAATATTGCATTGGATATATAAATTGTTGCATTGGAAAACATGAACGTTTCAAGTTTTGGTCTTCTCTCACTTGAGTTTTGTTACCCTAGCCTTGAGATACCTTTCCTCCTTGATGTGTACAATTTAAACCACAAATTATTTTTTCTGTAGTTACTCTAACCTACATCCATTAGGGTTGCACTAACCCTATCCTTATAACCCTAAATAGCTCCTAAACTAACCCTAGACTAGGCCTAAAAATCTGCCCTAACCTTCTACTAACCTAGGTACACTTATTGACATAAATAGGAGTTGATTTGATTGGATAAGTTTTCTGTTATAGACCCTGGTTTTCTACAGCCATAAGGTTGGTACATTTACTGCAGAAAACCCTAACATAACTTCACTCATAACTTACCTTTCTACCATCAAAATTTGCTAAGAATTTGCAAATTTATTCTACTTGGTTAAATACAATTTTTGGGTGGATTCTTTTTGGATTTTGGTGGCTAGATTCACTATTGTCACAAGAAGTTTCCCACAGCCACAAGGCTGAAAAGCACTTTTGCATACATCTTTTATGACAGCCATAATTCATTGCTAAAGTCTCATGCTATAGATTGTGAAATCATCTAGTGATTTTCTACTTTTTTCAAGCACATTTCATTGGACTTTTAGCAACTTGTTAGCAACTCTAATACTTGTTTCTTTTCTGATATATATTTTTATTTGTTGCTGAAAATTAGGGACATCAAGTCTAACTTGTTTATCCAACTAACGCATTTTACTGCATAGTGGTTTTCATTGTGTCTCGGGCAGGTACAAGTTTCTTGGCAATTCATCCAAGGTTTTGGCAACCTCAAGAAAACATAAGACTCATTATCAACCTACCATTTCCATATAGAATATTGACCTTTAGGGGCTCCACTCTTTCCATTTTCGTTTCGCCCCTCCTTTCCCCCTAGGGTCACCGGGATCACCTCCCTAGAGTTACCTAGTCACCCTTGAAGTGTGGGACCTATATCGAGGTGGCAATGGGTATAATGTCCTTAAGCTGTCTCCACTTGGTGGTTGGGTCAGGCTTTACCCAACCTGCAACTTATGTGATAACATTTTGGCGTCGTTACCAGGGAGGATTTTGAATCCTCTTCCAAACCCTAACAACACTTTGGAAAGCTATCCCGAAGCCTTTATCCCTTATATGTCATGGAGAATCCACCCAAGGGACGTTCCCTTTCCACCTTTCTTGATGAGCTCGTCTTGAAGCTCATCTAGCAACTCCACCTTCCATGAACCCACCTTTCCTTTTTCCCCCTTTCCATCCTTTGATGATAATTAGTCTCATATGGAAAATCCATTGAGGATTTACCCTAATTAATGAAACCATGGCCTCACGGGAATTACCATAGGAATTCCATAAGGTTTACCCCTCCTTTCATGTTCAGGATATTTCTATATATCCAAACAATTTCCAAACGGAATGGAGGGAAAATTTCCCCAAGTTTAATGGTGACCCAACTCTAGCAGTCACCCATGTCGTAAAATATATAAAGTATGCTTCAAGACTAGATATACTATGTGAAGAAGTGCTACATGAGGATGTGCTAATGAATATTTTTTTTATATTCACTAGAACCAAGTCAAAGAAATTTGCTTGCATGCTCATATGACCCGAAGAGAATTGCTTATGCTACCAAGCTCGTTGAAGAATTTCTCAGGAACTATCGGCCATCTATCCAGAATCTATGGAACTTTTTGAAAAAGGACACATGAAGCACACTGAAAAAGGACAGACAGACCTTTTTGAAAAAGGACACATGAAGCACTCCGTTTTAAAAATCGAGCCTCATGTGATGAAGAGTCGATGGAGGAGCATGACCATGAAGAGAAAAAAGAATATCGATGAAGTGAAACCTATTGAGGCATCATTATATTTTCCCCCGGTTGATGCAGTTGAGATTGTCCAGTCGTTCTCGCCTCTTGTTCATGAAGTCAAAGAAGAAACTAGCCTCAATGATGAATTTGAGGAACCTGTTGAAATCCATCCTTCTGTTTCTCCTACACATCAAGAAAATAATGTGATGAGTTATAATCCTTTTGAAAATTTTGATGATGTTTGTTCCACGTTTTTGGAAATGAAGAAAATTTCCAGAAGGATATCGATGAATTTTCTCTTACAGAAGGCCTGATTAAGACATTATTATCCACTATCCCTTTTGGAAAAGATGAATTTGTCTAGTCTTGTGAAGAAGTAATAAACTCCCATTATACAGATGAAATCATGGAACAACCCCCAAATATAGTTGATGATCACATCGATGATTTCATATAAACTGGGAGATGCAAATGGGATTTGGGTTGCTTTATTTTTTACGGAGATCCTATATACGACATTGAAGGCACATCTCAGATAGAGGACACAGAAAGTATTTCTTTAGATGATTTATTTTAACAGTCGAATGGTCCATATATGTTCCAACCTCATGATATGGTTATATATTTGTTCTATCCATTTGAGGATGACCTGATGCGGTATTTTCAGGATAATTTTCAGCCATTATAGTCAGATTTTGATAAACACCAGGTTGTTTCCCACCCAAATAACTCTGAGGTCCATAGTACCAAACATAATTACTTTCATGTTGAGATATTTTTTGGGGATTTGCAGATAAAGAAGCAACGTTTATTGAATCCGAGGGAAGAATTTTCCTCTAGACATGAGGTTGTGCCTTACCACATTTCCCCTTGTTTGAGGAATAAATAGGTTTTCTTGGGATCTCTTCTCCTTTATCATCCTTTAGGGAGTAGTGATTTTTTGACTGAATATGAAGATGATTCATCCTCTATATATGGTATCTCTCTTTATAGATGGATTTATCAGGCTTGTGGCTACACTTTCCAGTAGATTGATCGGGCTAATGGTTTCTTTTTCCAGCAGGATTTCCTCCCTCCCACCCATCTCCATGAGTTTTATTTCATGATAGATTATATGTGTATTTATACTCATTTTATTATGTGTTGGAATTATATTTTTTGTTTCACATGGTTAAGAACAGGGGGAGATATATTGATGAAATGATGAACAGGTGATTGCACTAGTTGTATGACTTCACCTGACGTCACCTATAACCAGATCTTTAGGGACCCAAGGCCCTAGGTAAGTAGGTATGTCATATTTCTTTCCCCTTCATATGAATATTTATTTTTCATATTAGTTTATATGCATCTCATATTTCATTTTGTTCTACTTGCATATTGATTTCATGCTTAGTTTAGAAATTTTTGAAAAAATGTCAAAAATTTTATTTTCTAGATTCACTTTTATTTTTGGGTTTATATATATATATGTGTGTGTGTGTGTGTGTGTGTGTGTGTGTGTGTGTGTGTGTGTGGATAAAGGGTGATAGCACCAACCTAGATTATCTGATCCCTTTTTATGAGTTTTGGAAGGAAAATTTCTACCAGGAGATGCTTCGGTTCACATGCACTCTATGGCGAGCACATGTCCCCAAGTAGGAGCCAGATGTTATCCCCATTTTGTGGGATAATTGAGGAGATTATGTCTCTAGACCCTCAAGTTGCAGATATGGAGTGTTGAGAGACTACATGACTAGCAGTATCCTTTTACACATATAGAGACCCTTCTCACCACCACAAAGGTTGTATAATTTCAAATGGCATCCACCACACCAGCTAGTCTCCAAGAGGTAATGGGCCTTGCTCCATGAGGTACAAGTTAGGTATTATGGTGAATATCATTTCAATATTCGAGGCATTTGAGTATGTTGTATATTAAACTACTTATATTTCATGATATATGCTTGGAAATTATGCCTTTTTCTATGTTTCACCTTTTTGGTTGACATTGTTCCCTAGTAAGTGGTCTTCCTTGGGGATGGTTTTTCTACCGAGAACTCCCTTGAAGAGCCATCGTACCATTTATGACAATGCTTACAACTTTCCATCACTATTTTCCCCCATTTCCTTATCTCTTTGGATTTTTAGGGTGTATTGACCCAAGAAGTGGTTGTCCCTGATTCTATGGGAAGAAGGGGATAAAGGCCAAGAGGGATTTATGTTGGGTAAAAGATAAAATCCTATATATAAACCTTCCATATGCTTCACCCAAGGATCTACCCTAGAAATCAATGAAATTCTTATCTTTGTTGATTCTTTTGTCTTCGTGAGTTGATCACAGACATGGATCGAATCATCATATCGTTCTCATGCTTCTATTGCATTCTTTGTTCACCAACAGATCATATTTGATCTCTTATCGATTCTTTGTATTGTTCTAGTGTTAACTCTCTGTCGAATTAAATCTGTATGAGGCACTTCCTTCAAACCATTTTCATATGATCACAGGTGTAGAACCACAGGCTTATCAATTTAGGTGTTGTCTCATTTTACCCTTATTTATCTATTCCATATGACTGCAAGCGGTGACTAGGCACTTATCTAAATAATTTCTTGATAACTTTTTCAAGATTAATGGTCACATTTTAATCACATGATGAGATGGACAACTGTCATTACTTCGGGACTTCATCCTTCGTAACTTTCAGCCTCTGTAATATTTCAAATATTCTGAAGAAGATTTCTTCATAGTAGATCAGACGGTCATTATTCATTCTTCTATTAGTTGGATGATCCTGGCTTGTCCAACGGCTTCGAACAAATCGACGATTACTACTTAATCAAGAGTTGATATGAACAGATCTCATTTACTTCAGAACTTTGGGACTTCAGGCATTTGTTGGTAGTGAAACTCCTGAAGTAAAACTCTCAGAGTGCATAACTTGATGACATGGCACAGGCCTAGTGGCTACCATGTGTCACTCAGATTTGTGATTTACAAGTACCTGAAATGTCGATTGCATCTTGAAACTTGTCATTATCTTACTGTGTCCTTAATGACATGGTCTACTGACATAGATATCCATATGTGGCACATATTATTCTCCTTTATCAAACGGTCAAGATACTATCCGAAATGTATCTCAGATCAATGACTGAGAGTAACTTCAGAATTTCAGCCTTCAAGATTTTGGGTAATTTGATCTATCCACTTCCCAGTTCTTCTGAAGTGATATTCCCCAAAATGTAATCTCCTCACAAATTTTAACCCAAAATGAATGTTGTTTGTTGATCATGATCTTAGATCGACGACTTGATCTATCTGCGATGCTTCTTTGCCTTGGTTTAAATCCAATGACACTTCTTCTTTGCTTATCATATCCTTCCACTCTAAAGTGATCCAATGACTGTCGGGAATTCGGGTATTTGAGATCTCATTTATTTTTCCTTTCTTATCCTATATTTCCACTCAAATTGATCCATCATTCGAGAAAGGTCTCGAAGTAGATCAACGATCAAGGATGATTACGGGGTCCTCAACTAGCACAACATTTAAAACTGTCGTCGAGTTCCGCAATGGAAATTGCTCGTTGGTAGTGGAACTGATGCCAACCGTAGATCTATTGATGGATGACTATCGACAGTCAATGTGGATTCTGGAACCATAACTTGCATGTGGTTTATCCCATCACCCAAATTTTGCAATTGAAGTTGTGTGATTGTTAGTTGATCAACCACTGTCATCGATCTTTGAATCTATAAGATCTGACGGTCTTGACTAATTGCGGGATTGGAAATAAAACATTTTTTAATTCTAATTTATTTCTTCGCAATCTATCCATGTCGTTGATCTGGAACTTATGTATCCAACAGTCACGACTTAATCTGATCATTTGGTGGATCAACCATAGTCGTCGATCTTTAAGTCGATGAAATATGACGATATAGACTAATTGCGGGATTGGAAATAAGAAGTTGTTTAATTCTCCTTTCACTCTGCGCAATCCATCCCTGTCGTTGATCTATGCTTGTGTATCCAACAGTCCTGGTTTTTCCTGTGAGGATTCCCATCCTGATTCATTTCTACAATGTGATTTTCCTTTTGATCTTTGAGGTGCATCATCTCTTCTGGGATTTTGATCTTCATTCACTAAACCTCTTGAGCTTTAATCTCTGCATACTGTCATACTATTTAACATCCTCTACTAATTGTTATATTGTTGACATCAATGAGAATTTCATCTATGATAACTCAACAATGAAAATTCATCATAAAAACGTATCATCACATCATAATGACATCGACTATTGACATCAATGACAATATGTCCAACAATCTCCCCCCTTTTTCATTGAGAGAAACACACTAACTTCATACACAAACTTTCAATGTGATGATGTTTTCCTCCTATGAAGTTACTCTCCCCCTTTGACATCAATGGCAAAGGGTTTCTCCCCTTATGATCAACATCTGTCTGTCTACATGTTGTTGACAATTATATGAACTTGGGTAACTCCCCCTACAATCATGCTCTACCTACCATAACTGAATGACCCCCCCTGTCAATATGCTCTCTCTGCCTCTGAGTACTCTCCCCCCTTTGTTTCTGAAAGGGTATCTCTTTCTGACAAGGTATCTTCCCCTGTTAATTCACTAACTGTTTATCTCAGTTGATTAGGATTTTTGTGTTCAAATAAGTAGTCTTCTTGATACCAATTTTGTAGTGATCAAGTCTTTCAAAACTTAATCTAATTACTTTCTTATTTAATAACCAAAATACTCCTCTTGAGTTTTTACTGACTTTCCTTTGTCAAATAGAACAAGAGTATGAATCTTACTTGTATTTTTTATCTGCTTCTTATTCTTCTTTGATATTTCACAGGAATATCAATTGAGGAATTATACCAATTGATTTAAATACCAATTTT
>JASDQU010373344.1:33044-51083 GCA_032191745.1 Picea mariana | reverse complement strand
TCTGAGGCATCAACCCCATCTATGGATGAAAACAAGGATTTCCACTACGTGTGGAAGCTTTGGAGAACTTTGAGGGTATACATGGCACATGATTCCTAGGTCAAGTATTCCACAATACTATAGTTTTGGGTGGCACGTCTATTGGGATTATGCATCGTGCATCAAAGAAATCCCTTCGTGGGGAGAAGCGATGCATCGAAAGATGGCTTATCAATTTGAAGAGGGCCACCAGGCTGGGAAGAAGATACTTCTTCTAGAACAACATGGGATGACTCAGGAATGTCATAGTTTTAGGCCCAATTCTACAAATTAACCATTTGGTCACACATAAAAATGGTAACATTCCAAGAACACCCCTAATGTTGAGGGGTACCTTCCATGCCCCCTTGTGAAGGGGAATTATTTTTTGCAACCATTTGTTGAGGTTGAGGAGGGAGAGGATGAGTTAAAACAATAGTTTGTTGGGGGGGATTTTGTTGTGCCAAATAACATTGAATATCATCCTTCCAAGGACACTAATGAGTAGGTTGGTCCTCCCAACAAATCATGTAGAGAAACTGACGCTTCTTATTTTATTTAGTGCCCCCCTCCTAGGTGTTCTGGGTGGGAGAAATGCCTTTCTCAGTGTTGGAATTATTTTTCTTATTTCCTCCAGGTTGCTGAGGATTATTCGGTTGTGTGAACTACACCGAATTCACTTCAGAGGTCTAAGTAGGGACCAAAACCATTTGAGAAATAGTACCATAATTTGACTTAATAGACATTTGACCCATCTAATCATCTAATTGGTTTACAGAGGCATGGGATACATAATCATCCACACCATCGACATGGGGCCTAGGGGTTGCTTCCTTGGGTCTATCAATGGCCTAGGAGAATTTGGGATTATGTCATAATGTGTACCAGGCTTTGAATAAATAAAATCTAAGTGTTGGGCACACAACTACTCCTTGGTGGTCGCTCCAACAATAGCTACATCTTAGGAAATGGGTGGTAGGAGGGAATTTTTGAACCATTCCATGAGGATTTTGTCTAGAATCTATGCCTTAATCATCCTACGTCTCCATCGCCACTCATGTATATGCTCAGAAATGCAAGTGGCATTATCTTGACGTAGTAAAGTCAAGAGCTTTTTTCCTATATCGTACATATGAGAAATTGATAATCTGTTAAGAATTCCATTGTCAGGTCATTGAAGATTTTGAAGGAACTACCTTTTAATTCAATGTACCATTTTGTGGAAGCTCTGGTTAGGTGTCGATGGAAAATATGCAGCTTCACACTATCCTCCATCAATGAATTGGATGAGCACCCTAAATGGTATGTCATGGTGTGTGTTGATGTGTCTTCTCCCAGTTTTATGTCGAACTTTGAGATATCAGATGGCAGCTTGGAATGCATTGTCGGCCATGAAGGGTTATTTGATATAGGTTCATTTTTCAATTGAGACAAGCCAAGAAAGTATAAAATTTCAAGGAAGGGAAATACCGTATGAGAAAATGAATACTGAGAGTGAGGTGAAGTCTCTATTGTCCTAGATGGACCTTGTGGTCCCCCTATATTTGTACTATTGGAGGATTGAGGATCTCCCAAAGATTGAGTTCCTCATGGAATGGTGGCACTTCCAAGAGCATGAATTCTCCTAGAACCAAAGATGTCCCCAGAGGGGTTACCCCTAGGCATAAATGTGGACCCTACAGAAAAACCATTCCCAAAATTAGTCCCAGGGAAGAAACCCCCGGGACTGGACATGTTAACAAAAGGAAATCCACCTCATGATGAGAATTTTTCCCCAAGGGATGTGCCCCTAATAAATATAGGCTAACAACAAGAAAACCAATTCACTCAGGGGCCTTTCGAGAACCAATTCTATGGGGGAGATGAAGTCCCCACAAGATTGGATAGAAAATGTATGAGGAGCAGTTACGATGATCTAGGTGAAACATCCCTCACTGGTATAATAACCCTTTATTAAGGTGGGCACCCTTTGGGGGAAATATGACCTTGAATGACATATTCCCCAAGTACTATAGGCACGTCCCACCTAAAGTCACCTTTATGGATACCTAGGAAAGGTCACTAAGGCTACCACCTCACAATCAATGACCAGGCGAACATTCATATTTTTGACTGCACGTAAGGGTAGGGTAACTAAGCTCGAATATTTGAAGTTGAGACACGAACGAAACCCATGTATACATATCAATCGAAGCGGTACTACAAACACTAAAACAACAAGATAGGGGTAATCTTCCTACTTTCCTTGATGTGACCTCGTGATTAAATCCTATGTTATAGGAGGCCCCCAACACACTGGTTGCAAGAATGGATTTGTCACTCTTTAATGACTCCTAAGTTTCATTTTCATGGCCTTGGACAGTTTACTCTCCAATCATATTCCAAGGCCCTAATCCTATCTAATTTTGGCTCACTATAAAATAAAAAGTGTCTAAAAATTTTTAGATGACATGTTTTCTTTTTATGGTTGTTTATTAATTCCAAGGGAACTATATGGAACTTTTGGTGATGTTATGACTCTTGACCCAACCAGGAAAATGCAAAAAATGACGATGCAATTCATTCACTTTCATGAACTCTAGCTATGGGAGGGAGAAAGACTTTTTCCTTTTCTTTGCAAACTTTAGAAACACAAACTCACATGCACCAAGAAACCAACACATGGTTCAGACCTAAAACATTTTCCAGGAATTTTAAACCACAGAATGAAGAACCAATGCACTCTTTTCACCAATGCTTCAAAAGCAGTCATGCGTGCAAATTATTTTTTTCTTTTTTGTTATATTTTCCAATTGTAATGCAAAAATATACTTGATCTAAGTGAATATACATATGCAAAAAGGAAAAACAACAACAACAAGAAAATGGGCTATAGGAAATTGGAAGTGATGTTGGATCATACCAATCCAATGTATCTGCCAAGATCACACCCAAAAATCACCTAAGAGGGTTGGTCTAGAAATCAATAACAATTACAAAGGGACAACTAATGAAAGAATTATCAAACAATACTAGATATGTTCAGATGTGTTGGGTCCTCTTCTCAACTTCACTAAATCTCTCAGTCAGAAAATAAACATATCTAAGAAATGAAAATATGCCACCCTAATGCACTCAAAACACTACTTGAAATAAAATCATGCGACAAAATAACTCAAACAAAGGTAAGATCACTATTAGAATAGACCATTCACAGACTTAATGGATTAGAGGAACCAATCCAATTTCACAAGCCTAGGTATTTCTACAATTTTGTAGTTTATATAGATCATCGTAGGATGTAGGCTAGTCAACCAATGATAATCATCAAGTGACCAATATACTTAAACCTGTGATGATGTAGAAAAATTTTGGTTTATAGGAAAGGATGGATCTATTCCATGTCTATTAGATCTATCTCATAAGTATCATATCTGTCTCATATCTACCAGATATGATATATCTAGGCTCTATAGGATTCTATAGAAGAAAAATAAAATAAAATCGTAAACAAGCAGAGGAAATGATTTGCAAAGAGACTCAAACTAGAGAAGATTCTCCCACTATGGTCACCAGTTTTGTTATGGGATAAATCTCATAGGGATCTCACTGAATGATCAACAAGATATCCCTAGGATCTTCCTATTAATCCTAGGCAAAAATAATTTTATATTTGTATGGTTTCCTAGATCTAGGAAAAACAATCTCTTTTACACCAAGAAAGGATAGATTAGAATACCTTGTCTCTAAAGGTTGTTCCTGTGTATTATGGTTCTTATATCTCTTGAAATGAAACTCAATCTCTTCCAACCTGATTCCTGCACATGAGAAACAAACAACACCAATATCCTATTCATCATGGTGTTAAAAATCACTAGTTCTATTTAGATCTAACATAATGTACCAATCACAAGTTTATATCCAAGTATTTTCATAATGAAATACAAATCATTTGGGGAAAAATCATTGATCTATTAAATTATTATAAGGAAATTACATCAAATTCTCATACCTTTGGATGTAGATGCAAATATCCCTTGGATCCTTGCTCCTTTCTCCTCCTCAGCTTCTTAATCAAGCTATGAACTTTGATTTCTGGTTGTGATGATTAGGAAGAGCTCCTCTTCAAATGGGCAGCATAACAGTACTCTTGATTCCTCCTTTTCTTTCTCAGGACTATCCTTTGTTATACAGATCCTTGGAAGAGTCTTGGGATAGATTCTATACCTTGAGACCATTATAGACTCCAATGTTGTGAGTTTCAAGGCTCATTCCACGAAGATACAACTCATCCCTCGCATAGATTTTCATAACTCCATGAATCTAGAAGGTTTGACAGATCATCGCTTGTTGCACTACTATTGATGTGCGATGATCATCATGTGTTGTTCCCTATTAGACCCATGATGACCTCCAAAAAAGGCCTAAATATCAAGCAAGGAATATGGTTTGGATATCATTTTCTTATGAGATCCTTTTTGTCATGTAGGGTGTAAATTAAGGCTACAACATAGCTCCCTCAAGCTTCTTCCAACGATCCATATAACAAAGGCTAGTCTTGAGAAAGAAAAAGAGGAATCAATAGTATTGATATGTTTTCCATTTGTAGAGGAGTTCTTCCTATCCATCACATCTAGAAATCAAAAGTTCCTAGCATGATCAAGAAACTAAGGAGGGACAAGGAGCAAGGTGCCAAGGGAGATTTTCATCTACATCTAAAGGTATGAGAATTTGATGTAATTTCCTTATGATAATTTAATAAATCAATGGTTTTCCCCCAAATGATTTGTATTTCATTGTGCAAATACTCGGATCTGAACTTGTGATTGGTATATTATGTTAGATATAAATAGAACTAGTGATTTCTAACACTAGGAGGAATAAGATATTGGTGTTGCTTGTTGCTTATGTGAATAAAGTAGGTTGTAGGAGTTGGAGCTGAATTTTAGGATTTGTGATAGCTAGGATACATAGGAACAACATTCAAAGACAAGGTATGTTATTCCATTCCTTCTTGGTGTAAAAGAGATTTCTTGTCCTAGATACAGGAAACCATAGAAATATAAACTTCTTTTTTTCTATAATCAATAGGTAGATCCTAGAGAGATTTTTTTAATCATTCAATGATATCCCTGTAAGATTTATCCCATAAAAAAACTCCTAAGGATCTATGATATTTATCCCATACTTGTCTGTGAAACCAGAGATTTTGGGTTCGATCCCCAGTGGAGTCATTGGTTTTTTTATGGGATAAATATCATAGGGATCTGATTGAATGATCAACAATATCTCCCTATGATCTGCCTATTGATCCTAGATAGAAATGAGAAGTTTATATTTCAATGGTTTTCTGGATCTAGGATAAGTCTCTTTTACACCAAGAAAGGATAGATTAGCATACCTTGTCTTTGAAGGTCGTTCCTTTGTATCTTGACTATTGCAACTCCTTAAATGAAGCTCCAGCTTCTACAACCTACTTCATGCACACAAGCAACAAATAACACCAATATCCTATTCCTCAT
The DNA here is from genome assembly GCA_032191745.1 of Picea mariana. Taxonomy (NCBI): domain Eukaryota; kingdom Viridiplantae; phylum Streptophyta; class Pinopsida; order Pinales; family Pinaceae; genus Picea; species Picea mariana. The sequence continues at coordinate 45,564 of JASDQU010373344.1, read as the reverse complement.
AGTGTTAGAAATAAATATTTCTATTTAGATCTAGCATGATATACCAATCACGAGTTCAAATCCAAGTATTTACACAATGAAACACAAATAATTTGGGGGAAACCCATTGATCTATTAAATTATCATAAGGAAATTACATCAAATTCTCATACCTTTGGATGTATATGTAAATTTCCCTTGGCTCCTTGATCCTCCTTGGCTTCTTGATCAGGCTAAGCAATTATGATTTCTAGTTGTGATGGATAGGAAGAGCTCCTCTGCAAATGAACAACATAAAAATACTCTCGATTCCTCCTTTTCTTGCTCAAGACTAGCCTTTGTTATATAGATCATTGGAAGAAGCTTGGGTGATCTTGGTGGAATTTTATCCATAAAAAAAAAAAAATTGTTAAAGGTTTATGAAAAGGTATGCATTTTGAATAACTCATCGAGATATTTCCAATGCAACTTGAATGGGCTCAATCAGACATCGTATGAGAAATTTATGGCATTCTGAATTTTTGGTCAAATAGGGAAAAAGGAGGACAAGGATGACATGTGGCATCACCAGATAGTGACACGTATCAGTACAGATAAGACATGTGGAAATACAGATGAGACATGTGGTAGTACATATGTTGATGTGGCATGTTTGTTGGACTGTACGAATGCTGTTGTAACATGATGACTGGATCGTATGGATGTTGACTAGGTTGTACGAATGTTGACATGGCACGTTGACTGGGTTGTATGGATGCTAATGTGGCATGTTGACTGGGTGTATGAAGGATGATGAGGTAGGTTGACATGGCACTGACATGGTAGGCTAGTGTGGCATTGATGTGGTGGGATAACTGTGCAAGGTACAAGAGCCACCATGTGGGCCAATCGGAAGATTCCACATGGTAGCCCCAATTTTTCCAGAAGGGCCTTATCAACTTCGGAAAGGTCAAGAGGGTGGATCAAACCCCCGACCTCACCGCAACAAACCAACTATCTAACCAACATACCATGGGAGGAACTAATTATGGATAGCCAAAAATATTTATTTAAGGTGGTTTTTGACATGCTAAAGGGGGAGGTCCGTGGGCTTGACCCTGCGAACTCTGCCCAAACAAACCAATCATATTACCAATGTGCCAAATGGTCGGACCTATTATAGCATTCAAGTATAATTCTATTTAATTTGGTAATATTGCAAATAATTTGGATGGATTGAAATCCCAACAGGCACGGGGTTGAACCTGTGACCTATATAATATAATCTTGGGCCTTAGCATTATGCCACGGTGATGAATTCGAAAGGATTGGTGTATAATGTTTTTATATGCAGACGTTATTCCTGTATAAAATTTCAAGAAGTGGGTATTGTAAGCCAATTTTAGAAAAACAAGAGTGGGAAAGGGTTTTTTTGGGCTATGAAACCATTTGTAGTAGATATGAGGATAATATTGTTGTAGGTTTAAGTCCAATTTTGATGTAATTAAGAAATTTAAATCTTAATGGAATGGTCACTCATTGGAAGCGGACCTGGAGATGTAGCTCAGGATGGGTGAACTTTGTTAACAACCTTGTTCTTGTCTTGTCTCTTATATTTTTGTTGTTCATTTCTTCAAATCAACATTCTTAATTGTTCACTAAGTGTTATTGTGTGTTGAGCCAAATTAATTCACATTTATAATTTGCAAGTAAGTCAATGTTTCTAGATCAAGTTTGGTATGAGAGAAATTTTGGCAGGATTTGCAAAGTGGTGAATGTTAATCATGCTCAAGATCAAGTGTGGTGAAGGATTGCTTGAAGAAGTTAATCCATAAATTGGAAGTGTATTCCAAAGAAGATAAATGGGGTCAATGAGATAAGGACATCCTTTTGGTTCTGAGGAGGATTTCTTTGAAGCATTCATGAAAATGAAATCTATGGTGGAAGAACTATACAAGGATCAAAATAAGGGTGAGGAAGGGATTCCATCGGGAACAAAAGTAAAAGTAAAAGAAACATTCTAAGAAAACTTTTTTTGATTTGTCTTTATTAAAACTTGATATTAAGTTTGGGTTTCCAATTTATGATGGTGAACTTGTTGGCATAGGGGCAGACCCAAGGTTCAACACTCAAGAGAGCACCAACAAAACCCTAACTACCTGCCCTTTCAGCAACACCTGCGAAGCAGATGAAGTCTCACCCGAGGTAGAGGTAGGGGTGGTTGCGAGACTCAAATGTCTGCAACCTTAGCTGGGACACCGATCTGTGATTATATATTTTACAGGGCACTTAGCATCAATCATTCATCAATATTTAGCCCTTATGGTACTTCGCAGATAGCACAGAGCATCGCAGTGAATACTTAGACTATAGATGATTCAGTACTTAACCACATAAATATAGATTAGATTCAACAAATCAAGCACTAAGCATATTATATATCAGATCTAACATCCATTCATATATCATAAGCACGGAGCATAACTAGATCTATTTAATCACAACAAGCACTTAGCCAAGAAGGAGATAAACACATTAGGTCGAAGCACAGAGCACAATACACAAAGTTACTGTGGTTCACCCCCACCCTGGGGCTACGCCCACAAAGTATTCTTCTTTATATTATCTCAGCCAAGCAGTTACAAAACAAAGCTTCAGTGACCCTTACTTCACATAGGACAGAAGATCTACGCAACTTGCTAGATCCTTCTTCCTTGCACTTCAGCACAAAACTACAACAACTTGCACTTAGCTTTTCAATCTCCTTACAATCATGCACAGAGCACTTGCAATATACATCCAATCACACAGATCTAGCTACTAGCACTAAGCCTTTAGTTATACATCACATAGATGTACTACTACCCTCTACTTACATTGCCTAAGTATCTATTTATATATTACAAAATGGGCCTAAGCATGGGTAAACCCACGGGCCAACATCCCTTTCCCTTTACATCAACCCAAAACCTTAAAAGGGACCCAAAAATAGGTCTTACTTCCCTAATTTCTGCTCTGCGTTGCGCTCCATCTTTGGCAAGCTGTCGCAATCCAAAAAATAGTCAAATATGACCAAGTATTCTTCAAAACTTGGTCAAGGGCCAACAAGCCCCCAAAACTCACTTGTGACTCGTCCCGAGTCACTCAGGTCTAATCAATTCTGCCACGAATGCCTCGAGCTTGGATCGAGCTACTGTAGTGCGACAACCTCTTGCTGAGTAAATTTCTGGATCACTGTTGCATTGAGTGGTCCTTCCAGGTGTTGTTCTGCAGTGATGACAACCTGTTTGAGTTCAGCTCCCTGGATTTCAAGTTCAATGAACATTTGGCATGCCTTTTCTTGGATTGGTTGAGACTTTCATCACTTTACTTTGCAGCGTATGTACCTATTGTTGGGTTGTGCGTTGTTCTGCGAACCTCTTCATTTTTTTGACTGGGGTCAAAGTATTTATCTATGCCTGTAGCGTGTCTACATGTTGCTTTGATTCTTGGAGCTGTGCCTCCAATGTATGCAATTCTAGATTCTCCGTGAGGGTTTCATAAGTCTGGGCGCTTCTAACACTCAGCTGCTTGCATTCCAAGGCAAAGGTTTTTAATCGGCCAATTGTGCTTCGAGCAGTAGCCTCTCTTAGATTTCTTATTTCTTTGGGGGTCTCGGGCATGGTGCAGAGCTCCAGATCCGTGATGCACTATTGGATTTGTTGAATTACTTCTTCCAGTTGGGTCACCTGCTGTGGGAGACGATCATCCATCTTCACTTCTATGACCGTCACAGAGTACAGTGCTTTGTGAACCCTTTCCTGTACTTCAAGTTGCTCTGCTAGAAACTGTGCCTTTTCCTCATACCACTTTGCTTTCAGGGCAAGATTTTCCCATTATGCTTCATTCTGTTGTTCTAGAAGTTCTTTATGTGCTTGCATCAAAGCCTGGGTGGCTTGTGTTGTCTCTTCTTGAGCTTGTCGAAGGTGAGATTCAACTTGATCAATGATCTGGTGTAATTGAGTGGGCTCATCACCTATTCCTGTTGTTCTGCTTATCAAGGGCATTGTAGAAACTCCTTGGCTGGACTAGAGTGCCTATTGCACTTCTTTAAGTTTTCCCTGGATTTGGTTGAATCGCTCCTCCTGCTTTGCTTCTTGCTTTTCTACGAGCTCTAGTGAAACATCATTCAGTGCGGAAATTAAGAAGTCGAAGTCATCCGAGGTAAGGGTAGTTTTAAGCGTGGTCTTGGTGGCCTTAGATTTCTTTTGGGAGGAGGGTTTTGGTGGTGTAATCTTTCTTTTCATATCCTCCTCTATAGGTGGAATAACCTCGCCTCTGTTTTGCTCCACTTCTGTGTCACCTAGCTCATCACCATCACCTCCCTGCGTAGGTGAGATCGAAGTAGTCTTCATGGACGTGCTAGGGATATCTTCAAATTTGTCATCCTTCTTAGTCCTGCTTGGCCTAGGTGTATTTAGCATAGCTTTAGGGATTTCCTCATCGGACATGTCTGTGGGGTCCACTGCAACAAGGAGGTTCATCGACCATTCCTTGGTAATCTCCTCCAAGTCATCTTTTGTCAGCTTGTAGTAGGATTGGAGTTGTTGTTTATGTTCATCACCACACGTTGTAATATAGGTGAAGTGGCATTCCACACTAAATTTCATCAAAGGTCTAAACCTATGAAGTACGTTTGGGGTGATTCATGGTGTAGACTGAATTGCATTCTTTAGTTGGTTGAAGTAGGTGTGGAAGACAACATTGGACTACCACTGCTTGTTCATGTCATTGGAGTACCACAGCGTACAGAACTTCGCGGCTAGTGGTTCGAAAGGTTCGATCTCTAGAAAAGTGGCTCCCTCTGGCAGTTCCCAAGCGATGAAAGCGATGAGTATGAGCAACCAACTAAAGTGGAACTCATACCCTTGGTCTTGATCTCCTTTGCAATCCAGCTCTAACTAGATTACAAGATATTGTGCCCAATTCATCTGTAGTCCCTCAACGCACTTCCCTGTGAGGTCAACTACGAAGCCAGTCACCTGTGTTGGTATGTTCTTGTGAATTAAATTTCTTACGATCAGCTGACATGAAAGGTGCACTGCGCCACTCTAGATAGAGGCTACCTTGTATCCTCGCGTACCCTTCTCTACATAACCATAAGTTTCCTTTATCTGTTATGCTAGTGCTCGGCCTGAGGTCTTGCCTGGGTAAAATTCTTGTGGATCAGGGCCTTGCATGCTAAGTCCTGTGATCTTATTGATCAGATTCAGATCCACAGTGATGCGGTGGTCCAACCATAAGTATCCACCGTGGTAGTAAGATAGCAGCAACCTGACGCATGCGTTGACCTCCTGGTGTTTGCCGAAGTGAGGGATCTTCATTACATTGAGCAGTGTGGACTGTGCGAGGTTCTGGGTCCAGGACTGTGAAACAATTTTAGGATTTATGCGGAGCTAACATGTTGTAGGTTTTGCGATATCCAAGGTTAAAATCATTAAATTTCAGTGTTGCAAGCTTATCCTGGTCAACACGTACTACACGCACCCCTTTCGGAATATACGCGATGATCAATGTGTACTCAAATTCTCTGGGTGCACTGTCACAGTTAATCTTGCCACTCAAAGGTGGTATGTAAACTGGCAGAATGCACAGGATCAGCTTGGCATTTGCAATATCGTCTCTCTGCTTTGTTCTTGTCTCGGTCATGATTCTGGAAGGTCCTGCTCCATGAGTAGTGGAGGGAGAAGCTTGGACTCCTCCTGTCGATGATGCTTGCACACCTGTAGACATCCTTCTCTCTAACATGACTCTCTCAACCATTAGGTCAATCAAAACTTCTTCAACTACTTTCTCAACAACACTGAGCTCGTCCAACATACAAGCTTGGGTCCACTAGCTTAGGTGTGAAAATGAATTCAGAGACTAAGATGAACAGTATGGGATCAAGGCAATGATCACAAGGTGAAGTAATCTCAAGTTTTGGGTTCAAATTCTTAGTTAGAAAAAAGTATTCTCAGTGCATGGTGCGATGGACTAAGTAGGGAAACTTAGAAACGGTCTTCTTGCAACAGATATGGGGCCTTCATTAAATCTATTCTTATCTGTTCTGGTGCTATCCAACGGTCTAGTGGGAACCCATAATTTCTTTTAGACCCATTCGGGGAGGAATTTGAACGGGTATATCGGTCCAACAACTATATTATTGCGCCATGGCGAAGTGCAAGATGTCGTTGTTCTGATATCTCGGCAAAGCTCAATTCTTGTGATTTTTCCTTCTGTAAATTTTCCTCTAGAGTCTTTTGTAACTTTTTGATTTTGGCCCTCTTCTTACTTATATGCCTAGCCTTTTTCCTAGTGAGCTTAGTCTCAGTCAGCCTTTTCCATTCTAAGTCTTATCTTCTCTCGACATAGTCACTTCGTGCTGCTTAGGTTCTTTCTTCAGATCCAATGGTAATACTCCTTCATCATATGGATTAGGTATTTCGGTCTTCTGTGGTTCCTCTAACACTCTTATAGCTTCGACATCCAGGTCACTGGTGTTTAATAGCTGAGATCTATTCTCTTGTTCCTCCATCAAGTAGGCGATCCTTCTAGTCATAAATTCCATGAGTTCTTGATTCTTTTGTTCTAGGGCTTCCTTTTCTTCTTTCCTCCAGATCTGGTTTTTTTCAATCTAGATCTTTCCTAACAAAGATGGAAATGGGGCATGATCCTCAATAAATCTAATGACTTTGAACTCTTCCTCTGTCGAAGTTCCATGGGTACTCATAGCTATCTGGGTAATTCTGCCACATAGGGTTACCATTTTACCTTTAAATAATCTGATGGTTCCTAGTGAAAGGACCAGAGCAAGCCTTCCTAGGGTTTCCCAAGTGCTTTCTGTCATAATGGTCATCGGTGTTCCCTCATCCAGAGAACATTCAATGTCGAAGTCTCCTATTCTTACTTTGATTTTCTCCTTTTCTTTGAATATCTTTGACAAACTGACATCCTTATGATCATCTAGGGTTTCTTTTATTTTCAGTAACATGATCCCTGATTCTTTCTGTGTTTCTTCCATAATTTTAGTCTCTTGATCTCCTTCAGAGTTTGCTTGTTCCATATTCAGTTTTTCAAGTCTAGCAATCATTCTAGGGCAATCCAATACTTCATGGTCCATAGCTTTATAACAGAGGTAGCTAGGGTTTCTCCTAGGTAATTCCTTAGCAAGATGTCCTGGTCTTCTACAATTGTAACAAAGAGTTAATCCTCTCTTTCTTGTCCATGATCCCCAACTCTTCTTGTACTGCAGGCTAGGATCATGATGGCTAGCTTGCAAAAATTTCTTTCTAGGATCCTGCATCCATTGGTTAGTCCAAAAATTCTTTCTATGCATAGGTATAACATATCTTTCACTATTCCTATCAAACCTATTCATATCAAACTTTCTTTTATCTAACAATGCTCTAGTTTTCAGGCTAGGAAAAAATCTATCAAGCATACCTAAATTCATGCTTCAGAAACAAAACATTTCCACTTATCTTACCTCTATAGAGCACAAAGCTTTCAGATCTAAAACTTGAACTATTCTTACCTTTACTAGGGGCTAAAGCTTACATATCTTACCTCTTTTCTGCGGAAATTTCTACTTTTACCTTTCTTAGAGCATAAAGTGTTCAGATCTCACTTCTTTTATTCAGTATCAACCTCTTTCTTGTAGATCTGACCTCTTTTCTTCAGATCTGACCTTTCTTTCTCGGCACAAAGCTTCGTAGGTCAAGTAGAATACTGCGCACTAGGGAAATAGACCTACGCACAGAGCTTATTTCGCACAAATATTTTTCTTCTTTAGTTCCCAGCAATCATAGTTCCAGGTCCCGACAACGAAACCATTTGTTGGCATAGGGGCAGACCCAGGGTTCAACACTCAAGAGCGCACCAAAAAAACCCTAACTACCGGCCTTTTTCGGCAACACCTATGAAGAAAATGGAGTCTCACCTGAGGTAGAGGCAGGGGTGGTTGCAGGACTCAGATGTCTGCAACCTTAGCTGGGACATTGATCTGTGATTATATATTTTACATGGCACTTAGCATAGATCATTCATCAATATTTATCCCTTATGGTACTTCCCAGATAGCACAGAGCATCGTAGTGAATACTTAGAGTAAATATGATTCAATACTTAGCCATAGAAATATAGATTAGATTCAACAGATCAAGCACTAAGCATCTTATATATCAGATCTAACATCCATTCATATATCATAAGCACAGATCATAACTAGATATATTTAATCACAGCAAGCACTTAGCCAAGAAGGAGATAAACACATTAGGTCGAAGCACAGAGCACAATACACAAAGTTACCATGGTTCACCCCCACCCTGGGGCTACGTCCACAAAGTCATCTTCTTTATATTATCTCGGCCAAGCGGTTACAGCATAGAGCTTCAGTGACCCTTACTTCGCATAGGACAGAAGATCTGCGCAGCTCGCTAGGTCCTTCTTCCTTGCACTTCAGCACAAAACTACAACAACATGCACTTAGCTTTTCAATCTCCTTACAATCATGCACAGAGAACTTGCAATATACATCCAATCACACAGATCTAGCTACTAGCACTAAGCCCTTAGCTATACATCACATAGATGTACTACTACCCTCTACTTTCATTGCCTAAGTATCTATTTATAGATTACAAAATGGGCCTAAGCGTGGGTAAACCCACAGGCCGACATCCCTTTCCCTTTACATCAACCCAAAACCCTAAAAGGGACCCAAAAATAGGTCTTGCTTCCCTGATTTTCTCTTCACGTTGCTCTCCATCTTTGGCAATCTATCGCAGTCCCAAAAATGGTCAAGGGCCAATAGAACTTAATGCGGAAAAGTTGGATAACTGGATCAAGAAGATTGAAATTTATTGCAGGATTTAGAAGATTGTCTATGACAATCCAAAGATCCAACTAGCCACTCTTTGAATGGGAGGCACAACTTTGATCTGGTGGGAGAGTCGAACCCAAGACAATCTTTCTCAAAGGGGTAAGATAATTTCCTCTTGGTATGAGTTTATTGTTTCATTAAAGAAATAGTTTTATCCATTAGGCTATATGCAACAAGAAATGATGGATTATAAAATCTTAAGGCAAGATAAAGGACAAAACATTCAAAGTTATACTCAAGAATTTAGGAAGAAATATTTAACTTTGGGTATTCCTTTATATACACAAGAAACTCTTCTCAAATATATTGGTGGTTTTCATAGTTATCTTCGACATACTATCCTCATGTTTAATCCGACTAATCTGGATGAAGCTTGTGTTCAAGCTATAGATATTGAATATAGATGAAAGAATGTCCATGATGATATGTCTAATATGTCATACAATTCTATTAAAAACAATTTTAAAGGAAAAGGGAAAGGCAAGAAAAAAAATATCATGAAGAAAGAAGGTGAAAATCCTACATGTTCTTATTGCAAGAAGGAGGGACATGATGAGGCTAGATGTTGAAAATTACATCTGGAACTACAACCAAAAAAGTTTAGAGACAAGGGTAAACAAAATAATGTTGCTACAGTTCAATAGGATCTGGGATCAGACTCAGGTGACGAAACAAAGATCACAGCTATGGGATTTCAAGGTATATCTTCCAATGTTATCTCTAGCTCTTCTATTCAGTATTCTAATTTTGAAAGTATAAATTATGATAAGAAAAGAAGTGAGTTTTTCCACATCGGTGTCATAAACAAGCATACCAAAGTAGATACATTGTTTGATAGTGGATCCCAAGTTAATATTATTTTAGAAGCAATTGCCAAGAAGTTTGGATTAGAAACCAAACCTCATGTGAAACCCATAGGTGGTTGACTAAAGGATTCTTCCCATAACATTGTTTGAATGGAGTCATGGAAGGAACAACTTGATTCGATATGTGATTGAGATGATAATTTGCATAGTAGACTTCTCCAACCCAGAAGTGAGTAGGTAGGTATTTATCTTCTAAAATACATCTAGCCATTTCAACTGATGTTTGATTCTTTCATTTTGTAACTCCATTCTGTTGATGTGTGTGAGGAATCGACCGCTTCCAGTCAATGCCAGATCAAATTATGTATTCCTCCAAGGGTCGATTTGCATACTCACCACCATTGTTTAATCTCAAGCATTTTATGGGTCCACCACATTACTTTTCAACAAAGGCACGAAACTCCTTGAACTTTTCAAAGACAAGGTTCTTATTCTTCATAAAAAAGACCCATGTGAAGCGACAAAAATCATCAATGAAAGTAAAAATGTACCTTGCACCTACCAGTGAAGGTAGATTGATGCATCAGACATCACTTTGAACCAATTCTAGTAGGTTTTTTTCTTGCCACACTTTCCCAGAGTTGAATGGTTCCTGATAAATCTTCCCAAGCACATAGCCCTTACAGACTCCTTCAGGGGGAAACATCTTCGGTAAACCAAGAACCATGTTCTGAGTTGCTAGTGCCTATAGACTTCATAAATTCATATGTCTGAGTTGTTCATGCCAAATTTGACTTCTCTCATTAGTGTGAGCAACAAGTGCAGTCGGTTCAGGTTTAGTTTGAGTCGAGACACGAAAATTGTACAAATTGTTCGTCGGGTCAAGAAGCCTGCCAAGGACAATCGACTTACCTTTCTTCAAATCATGAACATAGAACCAATATGACCAAATTTCCAAAATATTACCTATCTATAACAATTTATCAGTAGAAAACATATTGGTACTAAGGTTTGGCACATGGTAGACATTGACAATTTTCCCATGTTGACAAGCAACATCACCCTAACCAACAAAATCCTGAGAAAAATCATCAACAATGTAGATTTTACACTCCTCATATTTATTTAGTCTCATGAATAAACTGGCATACTTATCCATATGGTGAGTGCACCCAGAATAGACAACCCATTCATTTTTCACATAATGAGACAACAAGGCCTAAGAACTCTCAACTTGGAAGGTGAAATTATCAGCAGGTCTATGAACAATAGACACATCTATTTCAAGGTGTTTAACCTTCTCCTCTAAGTTATCTCACATATTATGGTATTTTTTCTCCACGTTTCCATCCTTTCCACAGTCCTGACATGTCTTCTTCTTTTGAATTCATTATGGTTGTCTTTGGGGTCCCTAGTCATGGTATGCCAATTTCTGTGTAGAAACATTAGACTACACTCTATTCTTGGAATCCATCTTTCCCTTTCCCTTGAGCTAGTGTGCCTGGTGTTTACCACCAATTGTACCTTATCCAAGAAATCTATGTTGATCAATAATCAAAATACCACAGAAAGACTCAAAGGTGTAATCCTCACCATCTTCCTTGCATCCTTTTCAGTTGGTGTGAAAACTCTACATGAACACGTTGAATGGTGTTCTCAAGTTCATCAGAACTATCTCAATGATTTTTCCATCCTTCTTCTGGTAGTTCTTTTCACATTTTCCCAATTTTAACTGGAGCTCCTTGACATGTGCAAAATAGTCCTCCATTCTCTCAAAGGAATGAGGATCGAGATAGATCAAGTGTTTCTCCAATTGCATGATGTTGCTCTCATCGACTCTGTCGAACAATTTTTTTAGCTTCTTCCAAAATTGATGAGGATAGTTGATTCCACTGAGGTGAAAATGAATCTCCCACAATATGTAGGTCGTAATGACTCCTATAACCTCATCCTTCTTTCCACCAACAACTAACTTCACCTAATCATCTGTTGGATATAGAATCACCACCTTTGTACATTGCAATATTCCTTTACTCTTCATTAGGATTTTCATATCCGATGCCCATACTACATAATTTGATCCATTAATAATAACAAGATCAATCTTTGAAGCAATATTTGATATCTAAACGGACTAGTCCATTTCAATAAGCTCCAATCCTCAAACTAATGGCCTAGAGTTTATCACACAACAAATCTGACTCATCAAGATTTTTAGATGATAGGTCAAGGTTTTCAAACCATTAGCTCCGATACCATGTTGGGAAATAGGGTGGAATGTGACGTGAAATAGAGGACACAATACTATATATAATTGAAGATGAATGAAAATTTTCAAAGATAAAGCGTGGTGTCTAAAGACACTTTTACAACACTTAAGCAGAGCGCACTGTGATCAACACATCACAATGCATGTTGTACATCTCAATCACCATGATATATTTCATAATTGCAATTCTATTGATAATAATGACCCAAAGATTCTTATTTTTATATCCTCAATATCTAATTGATTTCCATAAAATCTAGAAAATATTATCCACATGTAACCTTCGACTTTTAGAGTTAACTCTGCAAAATTTGCTTGGTCAAGTCATCTATACAAGACTTGACCCAACATCCTACACCTCCAACTTGTATTTGATTTATAGCCTAGATGATCCAATGCCCGACTATGTTCAACTATTGGTCGACTATCTAAGCGACAGGCATGTCGACTACTTGACCAACTGGTGTGGTGTGTTGGTTGATTGCCCAACCAACTATATCCATATGTAGGTTGACCTCTCAACCGACTCAACCTATGATATGTGTGATAAAACATAAATTCTTGATGTTCAAACAACCCCCC
>JASDQU010373344.1:18546-32899 GCA_032191745.1 Picea mariana | reverse complement strand
ATTCAGCTAAAGGTTTGTTGAATATATAAACAACTTGATCTTTTTTTATACAATATTCAAGTGAGACAACATTCTCATGAACCAATTTTCTCAAATAGTGAGCATGGATCTCAACATGCTTCATCTTACTGTGAGAAACATGATTGTTAGTAACATGTATAACACTCTAGTTATCACAGTAGATTGTATTCAAGGTCAGAAAAAGAAGGCCAAGATCTTCGAAAAGTTGGAAAATTCAGATGGCTTCAGTCCCTGCTTCAACAACTCCATGATATTCGACTTATTTAATCGACAAAGAGACTACCTTTTGTTTCTTGCACGACCACACCAAAGGTCCAGTGCTATAGCGAAACACATAGCTAGAAGTGGACTTCTAATCATCACCATCACCAGCCCAATCGGAGTCAGTGTAGCTGACTATTAAATCTGAACTTCGACAATACTTGATACCAAAATAAGTGGTACCCTTCATATATCGAACAATTCGTTTGACTTGTTTCCAATAGATTTCTTCGGGGTCTCGCATGAACCAAGAAACCAAATTAATATGAAAGGAAATGTCAGATCGACTATGATTAAGATAAATAATATTATCGACCAATTGTTGATAAAGTGTAGCATCGATTGCGGGTGTTTGACAGGTTTTAGTAAGATTCACTCCAAAATGAAAAGGAGAAGCACAAGGATTGCAATCAACCATCTTAAAATGTGTCAACATATCCATCACATATTTAGACTGAGAAATGAAAAATCCATCACAAAGTGGTAATACTTGATGACGCCATCACAAAGTGGTAATACTTGATGACCCAAAAAAGAATGCAGAGCACCAAGATATGTCATATCAAAGGAGTACCTTCCAACCAGACCATAAAGAGGACAAAACTCTTGGTCTAAGAGACCACCTTTCTGCATTGATTCACAAATATCAAAGAGACCGCAATAGTTGGGACTACCTCTGGTACTCTGTAGAGTTGACCTCCCAAAGTAATTATGATATTGTTGGGCCTAGATTCATAAACAATATGATGCTTCCACATATACGTTTTTCCTAAAATAACATTACCAACTTCAAGGGGGGAAACATCACACAATACTTTTTCTTTGAAGGGTTTGATGTTGTAGTGTATGCGACCTTTTTGGATGACGTGGATGTCTCATCCCTAAATAGTCCAACCAATGGTGTGTGGATGAGGATGTGGTATCATTGTTAGGTTCAACCTTGTGATGACCTATGATAATATTAGGATCTTTCTTCTACCATTGTCAAAAATTAAATGGAGGGGGGTCCCCTTCACCCACATATGTGAGTGGAAGAGGCACTCCCCTTATGCCGGCTTCTTTATTTCCTCTGGCTGGACGTTTTTGGTAGTGGTGGTGACATTGGGTTTTTCATTAGTGATTTGTTCACCCTTATCCAGTTCTGAATCAAATTATGAGTTGGCATTCGACTCTGATACTTTCATCTCAGCCAACAATGATTGTTTGGAGCTAGCAATTCTGGGACTAGTAAACCTTGCTATATCCTTTTCTCTAAGCATTAGGACCACATTTACTGTGTTTCTGTTGTGATAGGCTTGCATAAGTAAAATATCTCAATCTTGACATCATATCGCTAAGCGGCTCCTAGTGAGGAGATGTCTAGGAACTCCGNAGTAACTTGTATAACACTCTAGTTATCACAGTAGATTGTATTTGAGGTCGGAAAAAGAAGGCCAAGATCTTCGAAAAGTTGGAAAATTCAGATGGCTTCAGTCCCTGCTTCAATGATGCCATGATATTCGACTTATTTAGTCGACAAAGAGACTACCTTTTGTTTCTTGCATGACCACACCAAAGGTCCAGTGCTATAGAGAAACACATAGCTAGAAGTGGACTTCTAACCATCACCATCGCCAGCCCAATCGAAGTCAGTGTAGCTGACTATTAAATTTGAACTTCGACAATACTTGATACCAAAATAAGTGGTACCCTTCATATAGCGAACAATTCATTTGACTTCTTTCCAATAGATTTCTTCGGGGTCTCTCATGAACCAAGAAACCAAACTAATATGAAAGGAAATGTCAGATCGACTATGATTAAGATAAATAATATTGTCAACCAATTGTTGATAAAGTGTAGCATCAACTGCGGGTGTTTGACAGGTTTTAGTAAGATTCACTCCAAAATGAAAAGGAGAAGCACAAGGCTTGCAATCAACCATCTTAAAATGTGTCAACATATCCATCACATATTTAGACCAAGAAATGAAAAATCCATCACAAAGTGGTAATACTTGATGACCCAAAAAATAATGTAGAGTACCAAGATATGTCATATCAAAGGAGTACCTTCCAACCAGACCATAAAGAGGACAAAACTCTTGGTCTAAGAGACCAACTTTCTGCATTGATTCACAAATATCAAAGAGACCGCAATAGTTGGGACTGCTTCTGGTACTCTGTAGAGTTGACCTCCCAAAGTAATAATGATATTGTGGGGCCTAGATTCATAAACAATATGATGCTTCCACATATACTTTTTTCCTAAAATAACATCACCAACTTCAAGGGGGGAAACATCACACAATAATTTTTCTTTGAAGGGTTTGATGTTGTAGTGTAGGCAACCTTTTTGGATGACATGATGTCTCATCCCTAAATAGGACAACTAATGGTGTGTGGATGAGGATGTGGTATCATTGTTAGGTTCAACCTCGTGATGACCTCTGATAATATTAGCATATTCCTTCTACCATTGTCAAAAATTAAATGGAGGGGGGTCCCCTTCACCCACATATGTGAGTGGAAGAGGCACTCCCCTTATTCCGGCTTCTCTATTTCCTTTGGCCGGACTTTTTTGGTAGTGATGGTGACATTGGGTTTTGCATTAGTGATTTATTCACCCTTATCCAGTTCTGAATCAAAGTATGAGTTGGCATTTGACTTTGATACTTTCATCTCAGCCAACAATGATTGTTTGGAGCTAGCAATTCTAGGACTAGTAAACCTTGCTCTATCCTTT
This sequence comes from Picea mariana, assembly GCA_032191745.1. NCBI lineage: Eukaryota > Viridiplantae > Streptophyta > Pinopsida > Pinales > Pinaceae > Picea > Picea mariana. The sequence goes on along the minus strand of JASDQU010373344.1, from coordinate 29,893 downwards.
TCTCTAAGCATTAGGACCACATTTACTGTGTTTCTGTTACGATGGGCTTGCATAACTAAAATATCACTTATTATTTTGCTTGAACTTTTTCTCAATCTTGACATCATATTTCTAAGCAACTCCTAGTGAGGAGATGTCTAGGAACTCTGTATATTTTTGGATGTACATATGTAGGCCACTGTGGTACTTTAGGTTCAAGTGTTGCATAGAGTATTTAATACCCAACTTTTTGTGCAAGGTATTGAAGATGTTGGTGTACTTTGGCACTGTCTGGTCTCTCTCCTAACATATATTTGTTCATCTCATGTATTGGTCATCGTAGTTTTCAACAAGATAGTACTACTCCTTGAGGGCATCAAAAAAATCCACCCAAGTGGTTCTTAGCCCAAAACTTGAAAACTCATCTTCAAAATGTTGTTCATAGTAATTCTATCAACAATATCTAACATGGGGAAGGGATTTAAGAAGCGTGAAGGTGATTTTTTTAACTATTGGAAAACTTTTGGACAAAGAAATAACCCTCTAGCAGACTTAACCATTTCTCCAAAGTGTCGATGTCTATATGGCCTTCAAATAAAGGAATATCAAATTTAATGTGTACCTTAAAGAGAATCACACCTCCAAAGTGACGGCTGGTTAAAGGTGCCTTCATCATTGTTGGCAACTGTCAAAGGATCAGGGATAAATTATCTATCATCTTATTCCTCTGTCGCGCGAGGGATTCCTCGAGAAATAGTTTTATAGGATCTACTGCTCATTCATATCTCTTTTCTTCTTCCATTGGAGGGTGCTTGGGCCATAAGGATTTTTCTTCCCTAAGAACAACCAATTCGAGACCCAACTATCGATATTGTGACATTCTCAGGGACATGCACAGAGAAACAACAAAGAGTAGATTGATCTGATACCACTGATCTAGATTATATTGAGAATGATATGAAGGAAGAGATATAACAAGGAAACACACATAGATATTGCAAGAAACACAATAATAGAGTTAAAATCAGATTCTATTAATGATTTTCTGGAATACAAAAGTCTATAAAATGCAAATCACACAAGCTATATAGAATGCTAGTAGCTTGTCTCTGAAGAGAGAGATGTGTCGACTACACTCATTCGCAAAAAATTGATTACAAAGAGGGAAAAAAGTCCTTTTAACATAAAACATAAATGATAAAACCCCAAGCATCCAAAGAACTAACCTCAAAAGATGAAATGCCGAAAGGTTTGTGGGCCCCGGTGTGGTTAGTTGATACATCAACTTCCCGAGGGTGCAATTTTTGCATATGATCTCCATTTGGGGTGCTCAGTACCTCGTCATAAAGTTTTATCCAAGAAGTACACATTCCATTTGATGTAGCATCTAACTTTGGCTACATGTTAGGGTTTGTTTCACCAAAAAAACATCATTTAGTTCCTCAAAACAACTCTAGAAGTTTGGGACCCAAAAACCCATAGAAAAACTACCAAGATGTGGAACCATTTTGAATTAGTGGAACAGGTGAGTGGCCACTAGTATCCACCTGGATCATTCCTCCCCCCTTAGGAAGAAATGGTTCCCATTGCGTCAAGTTCCTCCATCAGATGGGGAAACTTATTTTGAATCTAACTCTTGGTGAGCTACTTTCCCTATTGAAGAAGTTGCCCTGCTCTGAATACCTAATAGAGTTGGATGTTTTTTTGGTGGGTTCCCTTCATCTTGGTGTCCATGATATGATCAATTATCGCATGTTCAATGAAGTCATCATTTATTTCTTTAGTGGCCAAGTTCTCAGCTGCATCTAAAGCGTCCAGGAGAGGTGGAAAATATGGTCGAAGCAGTTCCACATTAAATATAGGGTGCAATCCAGGGAAAGGGGGAATACTTAATTCAAAATCATTCTCATCCATAACCTTGGTGATTGTGTAAGGCCTATATAAGAGTGGGTGAAATTTATGATGGGGTCCTATGAGGTTATATTTATGAAAAAGAAACCATACCTTATCTCCCACCCAAAAGTTGTGTGGTACCAGATGTTGATCGTGACACTTATTTTACTTGGCATTTCTTTCTGCAAAATATAATGAACTTGTTGTTGGATATGATGGATTCACTCAAAAAATATGGTTGCTTGATAAGCCTTGATCTAAGCATGGGAGGACTCTTCTTGTGCAGCTGCAATGGGCAGAGCTACATGAATGGGGGCCAATGGTTGGAACCCCAAGCACACCTGAAAAGAGTTGTGGCCAATAGAGTTGTGGAGGGATTTTTTGTAGCTATGTTGAACATAAGGAAGGCTCTCATCCTATGTGCATGAATGTTTGGAATTGTACATCCTCAAGATATGAACAATCATCATGTGGACTACTTTTGTTTTTCCATTAGTCTATGGGTTGAAGGAATTTGATTTGGTCAACTTGGTGTCCATCATTGACCATAGTCTAGACTAGAAAGTACTTAGGAACCTACTATATCGATCTAAATGAATGGTCCATGGGAGCCCAAAATGGACCCAAACATGTTCAAATAAGATCTTAGTGGTGGCCTTATTTGTGATACTCTTCTTGCAAGGTTCCCAAATCGTCATATTAGATAATTGATCAATGACCACGAATACACATTCATTACCATGCTTGGTTAAAGGTATACCATACATGTAATCAAGGGAGATGAACTCCCAAGACCTATCAGGAGTAGGAAGAGGGGTGTATAGCCTTTGTTTCTTGATGGCATATTTGGCAATGGCACAGACAATGCAGGATTTAATATACTTTTGGACATGTTACCGAAGCTTCAGCCAATAAAATGCTTTTGTAGCACTGTCACTATTTTTTCCATGCCAAATTGTCATGTTGCTCGATTGTAATGGGATTCCCAAATCATATTTTCACACTTGCTTGAAGTAACACAAATATAGCTCAGATGGCATAACGGTCCATCCTGGAGATGAAATTATGCCACTTATTTTCCTACACTCAATGTCTGATAAGTAACAGCAAATTCAGAATCATTGTTGTATAATTGTGGTGACACATAGGTCTCATTCCAATATGAGTTAATAATTATGGTTAGCACCACAACCGTGGGTCAATTAAGGGAGTCTGCCACATGGTTGGTGTTGTCCTTCTTATATTTGATGTTCAAATGGAATTTTTGCAGGTACGTGGACCACTTCTCATGGAAGCCATTATTTATCTTTCCTTGTGTCACCACAATTGTAGAGGCCTATGATTAGTGTGGATGATTGTTTCCTTCCCCAGAATGTAATGCTTCAATTTTTGACGTGGCTACATAATGGAGTACATCTCTTTGTCATATGTGGGGTATCTGTGAATAGAATCATATAGTTTTTCAATGTGATAGGCCATCAGATTCCCATGTTGAGTGAGGACTGCACCAACAACATAATCTGAAGCATCCATATCAATCTCAAATGATTGTTGCAGGTCTAGCAGAATAAGGATTGGCGTTGAGTAGAGGAAAATTTTCAAATCCTCGAATGCTTTTTTTTTCATGCAACCCAAACAAACTTGGCCTTCACTCAACCCTTGGTCACCTATCTTAGGGCCCAAGAAACATGAGAGAACCCCAACACAAACCTGCAGTAAAATTTGGTGAGGCCCAAGAAGTTGTCGAGCTAGTTCAGTGTATTCATGACTAGCCAATCGTAGATGACTTGGATATTGGTTGGATCCACATGCATAAGCTACTTGTCCATGAAGTATCCCAAATATTGGATTCTCTTCATGTCGAAGGAACACTTCTACAAATTCACATATAACTTATGTTGTCGCAGGGTTCCCAAGACCTGTTGAATTTGCTTCAAATGTTCCTCACAACCTTTTCTAAAGATGAGGATGTCATCCATATATATGACCACAAATGACCTCTGTAAAAGAACATCATCCATCATTTGCATGAATGTGGCTAGGGAATTAGTTAAGATGAAAGGCATGACTAGCCACTTGAAGAGATCTTCTTTATACTTTAAGGTTATCTTCCATACATCAATTTGCTCAATCAACCCCTGGTGGTAACCTGACTTCATATCAATCTTACTGAAAAATTTGGTTCCCTTGAGCTGATTGAGAAGATCATCAATCTAATGGATTTGGTTTCAATTATTGACTATGATATTGTTCAAGGCTCTGTAATCAATACAAAGTATCCATGTCTTGTCCTTCTTCTGTACCAAATCAATTGGGATTTCGCGAGATGAGGAGCTTGGTCTGATGTGGCTCTTAATAATTATCTCTTAGAACTAGAATTTGATTTCTTCATTCTCCATTAAAAAATGCCTGTATACAGGGTCATTAGGAAGAGGAGCATCAGGTGTCAAATCAATTGAGTTCTTTACCTGACAATGTAAAGGCACCCCAGTAGGCAAGGAAAATATGTATTTGTGCTCTTCTACCATCTTGTTCGCTCGTCGCTATTGTGTAGAGACCTCATGCAAAGGTTTTGGTGGTTACAATGACCTTCTGTTCACCTTTCGACAAGACCATAAAGAGGACAAATACCCCAATCTGAGACACCACCTTTCTACACTGCTTCATGGAGATCAAAGAAATTGCAGTAGTTGGGACTTCCTCAAGTACCTTGTAGAGTTGACCTCCCAAAATAATAATGACACTACGGGGCCTAGATTCATAAACAACATCATTCTTCCACATATATGGTTGTCCTAAAATAACATCACAAAATTCAAGAGGGGAAACATCACACAATACCTCAGCTTTGAAGGGTTTGATGTCGTAGTGCATGCAGCATTGTTGGCTGGCACAAATGTCTCATCCTTGGTGGAGCCAACCGATGGTATATGGTTGAGGATGCGGCATCATTATTAGTTTCAACCTCTTGATGACCTCTATTGATATTAGGTTCTTCTAGCTATTGTTGTCAACAATAAAATGGAGGGGGATCCCCTTCACCCACATCTGTGAGTGGAAGAGGTGCTCCCCTTATTTAGGCTCCTCTGGTTCCTCTGGATTGACTTTTGTGGTAGCAATGGTGACATCGAGTTCTGTGTCAATGATCTATTTCCCCTTATCTAGTTCTAAATCAAAGTCTAATTCAGCATCTAACTCTGAGGCTTTTGTCTCAACCAACAATGAATGTTTGGAGAAACATTCATTGTGCCAAGGGATTTTTTGGAACTCACACCACTTTCTAGTGTCCTTCTTCGACTTTACATTACCCTTCTTTGCTTGTGTCTTGGTCTGGTTGTCCTCGAGATGGGAATCCTTTCTTTGTCCTTTTCTCTGGGAGTTAGGGCCGCCCTTACTATGTTTCTGCTATGATGGGTTTGCAGAAATAAAATATCGCTTATTCTTTTGCTTGAAATTTTTCTCGGTCTTGACAGCATATCGTTAAGCAGCTCTCAGTGAGGAGATGTCCAAGAAATCATTATCTATTTAAGTGTACCTATGTAGGCCACTGTGGTAATTTAGGAGAAGTTTCCACTCAAAGTCTTTAATAACCATGTTTGTGTGTAAGGTATGGAATATGTTGGTGTACTCCAACATCATCTGGTCTCTCTCCTGGCGTAGAGTTTCCCATCTCATGTATTGTTCATCATAGTTTCCAAAAAGGTAGTATTGTGCCTTGAGGTCATCAATAAAATTATCCCAAGTGGTTCCTAGACCAAAAATTGTAGACTCATATTCATCATGTTTCTCACAGTAAGTCTCCCACCAATATCTGACACGGGGAAGGGATTTAAGGAACACGAAGGTGATTTTTTCACTGTTGGAAAAATTTTGGACAGAGAAATAACCCTCTAGAATACTTATCCATTTTCCCAAATCGTCGACGTCTATCTGGAATTCATATAAAGGAATATCAAAGTTAACTTGCACCTTGAAGGGTGTCTCACATCTGAAGTGACTGTTGGTTGAAGGTGCCTATGTCGTTGTTGGAAATTGTTGAAGGATCTAGGCAAAATTATCGATCATCTTGTTCCTTTGTCCTGTGAGGGCTTCCTTGAGCAACATTTTTATAGGACATACTGCTCCATCTTCTATCTTTTCTTCTTCCATGGGAGGATTCTTGGGCCGGCAAGAGTGTTCTTCCCCAAGCTCAATCAAATTGAGACCCAACTCTCAATATCCAAACCTCATCGGGGACCTGAATAGAGAACCAATAAAGATAAAATTTATTTGATATTATTGATCCAGATTATATTGAGAACGATATGAAGGAAGAGATGTAATAAGGAAACACACAAATATATTGCAAGAAACACTGTAACATAGTTAAACTCATATTCTATTAATGATTGTTTGGAATACAAAATATTGTAAAATGCAAAGCACACAAGTTATATAGAATGGTGGTATCTTATCCCTAAAGAGAGAGATGTGTCAGCTATGCTCATTTGCAAGAAGTTGATTAAAAAGAGGCTAAAAAGGAATTTTAACATAAAGCATCAATGAGAAAACTCCAAACATCCAAAACCCTAACCTCAGAATATGAAACTCCAAAATATTTGTAGGCCTCGATGTGGTTAGTTGATATGTCAACTTCCCAGGGGTGCAAATCTTGCATACGATATTTGTTTGGGGTGCTCGATACCTCTTCAGAAAATTCTATCCAAGAAGTACACATTCCATTTATCCTATCATGTACCTTTGGCTCCTTTCTGTGTACTATTGCTCCAAAAAAACGTTGTTAGGGCATCAAAACGACCCCAAAAGTTTGGGACCCAAAAAACTATAGAAAAATTGCCAAGATGTGGAGCCATTGTAAATTAGTGAAACAAGTGGGTGGCCACTAGTATCCACCTGGATTATTCCTCCCCCTTTATGAAGTAATAGTCCCCATCACATAAAGCTCCTCCATCAGCCAGGGAAACTTCTATTAAAGCTGACTCTTGATGAGCCACTTGCCTTGGTGAAGAAGTTTCCCTTATTTGAAGACCTGATAGAGTTGGATGTTCTGCTGGTGGGTTCCCTTCATCTTGGTGTCCATGGTCCAATCAATTTTCTCCTGCTCAATGTATTCAAGATTAATTTCTATAGTGTCCAAGTGATTAGTCACGTCCGAAGTGTCCAGGAGAGGTGGAAAATATGGTCAAAATAGTTCCACATTAAATATGGGGTGCAAGCCAAAGAAATGGGCAATACTTAATTCAAAATCGTTCTCACCCAAAGAGGTGTAAGGCCCGTATCAGATTGGATGAAGCTTCTGATGGGATCCTATGAGGTGCTCTATCTGAAAATGAAACCGTACCCTATCTCCCACTTGAAACTTTTGTGGTACCCAATGTTGATTGTGGTGTTTCTTGTACTTGGCGTTGGATTTCTACAAAATATATGAACTTGTTTTTTGATGTGTTGGATTCGCTCAAAAAATGTGGTTTCTCGATCAACCTTGATCTGATCGTGGGAGGAAGCTTCCTATGCAGTTGCAATGGGAAGAGCTACTTCAATGGGGGCCAATGGTTGGAACCCCAAGCATACTTAAAAATGGTTATGAAAAATAGAGTTGTGGAGGGATCTATTGTAGATATTTTGAACATAAGGAAGGATCTCATCCCATGTGTGTGGATTTTTTGAATTGTACATCCTCAATATATGAACAGGCATATTGTTGAATATTTTAATTTTTCCATCGGTTTGTGGGTAGAAAGTAGTCAATTTGGCCATCTTGGTGTCCATCATTGACCATAGGCTAGACGAGAAAGTACTCAAGAACCTACTATATTGATCTAAAATAATGGTCCGTGGGAGCCCAAAATGAACCAAAACACATTCAAAGAAGAGCTTAGCAATGGCCTTGGCTATGACACCCTTCTGGTAGGGTGCCAAAAATTCCATATTAGAGAATTGATCAATGACCATGAAGACACAATCATTACCATGATTGGTTGAAGGTAGACCAGAGATGTAATCCATGGAGATGGACTCCCAAGGCCTATCAGGAGTAGGAAAAGGGGTGTATATCCCTTGTTTCTTTATGGAAATTTTGGAAATGCTACAACGAATGTATGATCAGACATACTTGTGGAAATATTGTCGAAGCTTTGGCCAATAAAAACAATTTTGCAGTATTGCCACTATTTTTTCCATGCCAAAGAGTCCTACTGCCCGACTGTAATGGGATTTCGAAATCAACTTTGCATGCTTTCTTGAAGTAACATAGAGATGGATCAATGTCTTAGAGGTAGAAAAAAATTCAGAGTCATTGTACTATAATTGTGGCCACTTGAAGGTTTAATGCCCATAGGAGTTAAGGATTATGGTTAGCACCACACCCTGGCGTCAACTGAGGAATTATGCAACATGGTTGGTGTTTCCCTTTTTATACTTGATGTTCAAGTAGAATTTTTGTAGGTACGTTGACCACTTATGATGATGTTCATTCTGCAAATTTATTTATGTATGCATTAATTACATAGGCATGTGATCAATGTGGATGATCGTTTCCTTCCCTAGAATGTGATGCTTCCACTTTCGACATGTCTGCACAATAGAGTACATATATTTTTCCTAGGTGGGGTATCTGTGAAAAACATCAAATAGTGTTTCATTATGATAGGCCACCAGATGGCCATGCTGAGTGAGGACTGTACCAATAGCATAATCTAAAGCATCTATCTTAATCTTAAATGGTTGTTGTCGATCTGACAGAATAAGGAGTGGCACTGAGCGGACACATAATTTCAATTCCTTGAATGTTTTCTATTAGGATGCAGCCCAAACAAAATTGGCCTTCGCTCCACCCTTGGTCAATTGGATTAGTGCCCAAGCGATATGTGAGAACCTCAAAAAAAACCTGGTGTAGAATTTGGTGAGGCCCAAGAAGTTGTGAAGCTTGGTTAGTGTCTTTAGGGTTAGTAAATCATTGATGACTTGGATATTGGATGGATCCACATGCAAACCCTTCTCATCCATGATGTATCCAAAATATTTAATTATCTTCATGTCGAAGGAAAGCTTCTCTAAATTGGAATATAACTTGTGATGTCGCAGGATTTCCAAGACCTATCGAATGTGCTTCAAATGTTCCTCCCAGGTTTTTCTAAAGATGAGGATTTCATCCAGATATATGACCACAAAGGATTTTTTTAATGGATGAAATATATTATTCATCATCCGCATGAATGTGCACGGGGAATTAGTCAAGCAAAAATGCATGACTAGACACTCAAAGAGACCTTCTTTATACATGAAGGTTGTCTTTCATACATTAGTTTGCTCAATTGGCACATGGTGGTAACCTGAATTTAGATTAATCTTACTAAAATAATTGGCACCCTTAAGTTCATTTAGAAGATAATTAATCTGGGGGATTGGGTACCCATTCTTGACTATTATATTTTTCAAGGCTCTGTAATCAATAAAAAGTCACGATGTCCCATCCTTATTTTGTACAAGAATAATTGGGCTCCCACAATGTGAGGAGCTTGGTCTGATGTGGCCCTTCTAAATTATCTCTTGGATCTGGAGTTTGATTTATTCATTCTCCATTACAGAACACCTGTATATAGGGACATTATGTAGAGGAGCATCAAGTGTCAAATCAACTGAGTGCTTAACCTGATGGTGCAAAGGCACCCTAGTAGGCAAGGAAAAGATGTCTTTATGCTCTTCTACTATCTTGTCTGCTTTTTGTTGTTGTGTAGGGAGAGCTCATTGATAGGTTTTGGCAGTTGCAGTGACCTTTCATTCACCTTATGACTAGACCGTAAAGAGAAAAAATATATTGGTATTAGAGAGCACCTTTCTACATAGATATCAAAGAGACAATAGTAGTTGGGATTGCCTCTAATACCTTGCAAAGTTGACCTCCCAGAGTAATATTGACGATACAGGGCCTAGATTCATAAAAAAAAATGATGCTTCCACATATATGGTTTTCCTAAAATAAGATCACAAACTTCAAGGGGGACAACATCACACAATACCTCGTCTTTGAAGGGTTTGATGTCATAGTGCATGCGACATTGCTAGCTGACGCATATGTCTTATCCCTGGCTAAGCCAATCGATGGTGTATGGTTGAGGATTTGGAATCGTTGTTAGGTTCAACCTCTTGATGACCTTTATTGATATTAGGTTCTTCTGTATACTATTTTCAACAACGAAATGGAGGGGTCCCCTCCACCCATGTCTATGAGTGGAAGAGGCACTCCCCTTCTTCAAGATCCTTCGGTTCCTTTGGCTGGACTTTTGTTGTAGTGATGGTGACACTAGGTTCTACGTCAATGATTCATTTTCCCTTATCCAGTTCTGAATTAGAGTCTGAATCAACATTCAACTCTGAGGATCTCATCTCAACCAATAATCACTGCTTGGAGCGACATTCATTTGTGTTGTGCCAAGGGATTGTGTGGAACTTGCACCAGTTTCCAGTGTCCTTCTTTGACTTTCTATTACCCTTCTTGGCTTATTCCTTGGCCTAGTTTTCCTAGGACTGGCCTTCCTTGATTTTGTATTTTCTCTAGGATTTGGGGCCACCTTTACTGTGTTTATCTTGTGATGGTTTTGCAGAAATGAAATCTTGCTTGTTCTTTTTCTTATACTTTTGCTCGATCTTGACAACATATTGGTAAGAGGCTCCCTATGAGGAGATGTCTAGGAAATCCATATATGTTTGGATGTACCTATGTTGGCCACTATGATAATTCAACACCAAGTGTTTCTCATAGTCTTTAATACCCAAATTTTTGCACAAGGTATGGAATATGTTGTTGTACTCCAACATCATCTGGTCTCTCTCGTGACACAACATTGTCCATCTCGTTTATTGGTCATCATAGTTTCCAACAAGATAGTATTGCTCCTTGAGGGCCCAAGTTTATCCTGGCCCACAAATTGCAAACTCATCTTTGACATGTTGCTCACAGTAATTCTCCCACCAATCTATGACATGGGGAAGGGATTTAACTAGCGCGAAGGTGATTTTTGCATTGTTGGAAAAATTTTGGATAGAGAAATAACCCTCTAGCAGAATTAACCATTTTTCCAAAGCATTGACATCTATATAGCCTTCAAATAAAGTAATATCAAAGTTAACTTCTACCTTAAAGGGTGTCTCACCTTCGAAGTGACTACTAGTTGAAGGTTCATCTGTCACTGTTGGAAATCGTCGAAGGATCTGGGTGAAATTATCCATCATCTCGTTCCTTTGTCGCATGAGGGATTCCTCGAGCAAGAGTTTGATATGATATCATGCTTCATCTTCTCTATTTTCTTCTGACATGGGAGGTTGCTTATGTCGGTAGGAGTATTCTTTCGGAAGCTCAACCAATTTGAGACCCAACTCTCAATATCATGACCTCGTTGGGGACAAGCATAAAGAAACAACAAAGTGCAGATTTCTCTGATACCACTGATTCGGATTATATTAATAATGATATGAA
>JASDQU010373343.1:70074-91878 GCA_032191745.1 Picea mariana | reverse complement strand
TATATGCAACAGACTTAGATAGGTTACTTGTTCTCGGCACATATGGTGTAACGACTCTTTTGATTATGAATCCCGGATTGACATTTAAATGAGTGTGAGATATACAGTGAACATATCTACGCACCAACAACAAGCATACTCTTGATTATTGTCAAATCCTTTACACAACAAATCAAACTCATGACAACATTCTAGATAAAGGAAGGCATCTGAAAATTTCTCTTTACAAAATGAATGAGAGGAAGTATGAAAACCTTTGAAAGAATAAATACTGGCAATCAGAATAGATATACACCAGTCACAATATTTTCCCTCCAGTGAGTATCTAAACAACTTGATCATGGAATCTTCATGTATAACTTTCAATTTAAGAATGCACTTGTAAATATCTAATAAGAACTCAGCTGACACTTCCCAATCTTCTTCTCTAAACCTAGGAACAAGACCTTCCCATTCACTTCTATCAGGTACGAGATTTGGAAAACCAGATATATTTGAAAAATCAAAAAATGCATACCTTTGAGAAAATATCTTGTCCATTTCAAACTAGTGAAGTAGTGGATAGATTCATCAGAGATATGTGAGGATGAATCTCCTTGCAAAGATTTAACCCACCTCGAGATTTTTTTTGGGTCTTATGTAAATGTAGACAAAGGAGATTGAGGATGAGCTCGAGTATGTTTCCTTTTATGAGCCACAACTGGACCTTGGAGTCACCAAGTGAAGTGCAGTCAACAATGAATCTTTAGCCTCTGTTCACCACCAGAAACTAGAGTAACTTTGATCGTTCTTCCTAGGGAAATGCATTCTATTTCGTTCCCCAAAAATTGTGCCAAAAATGTTAGCACTGAGAGTCACCCTCAAGATGTTAAAGGATAAGCCTAGTACCCATTTGATTTAAATGATTAAAACAAGTTATACTTGGTGGATCAGCAAGAGAAGAGTAAAAGGGAGGGAAACATACTTCCTGCAAATACATTCTATTGGGCATGGAGTCATAACATTCTACAGATCAAAGGCAAACAGGATGCCTACCAGACAAAAGGCTTATGCAAGGACGGGTAGAAGAATAGAAGGTAAAAAAAAAAAAAATGTCCACATAACAGAGATCCTGTCTGAAAGATAGATTAAAGAGTGCTTGAACAATAATCAATTATTACCAAGCAATTACCACAAATCCTTTGCATCTCATGAATCCATTAACCAAAGGCAACTTTTGATCTTCAAAGTCTGTAAATATTACTCAAGAAATATGATAAGAAATAATGGAAACAAGAGAAAAATAGTCTGACATCACAACTTTCATGAATCTCTGATGGTAGAAATGCCTACAGCACATGCCCTCAGGCTTACAAATACACAAATAAACTACCCCTGCAACTTTCTCAAGCTCTCTCTAGTCCTGAACTCTACCCTCTCTCCTTCATTAAATATAAAATAACATCCAAAATATGCTTAGGAGTTCGAATCCCATCTCTTCATTGGATTTTGGGCCTTGGGGATGGGTGGCAACAACCAAAGAGACAAAAATCCTACAAACTGCTAAATTTTAGGAAGTTGTTGGAAGCCATTAATAAATTTGTTTCCAACTCATTGCATGAGGTTTTAATGGAGCTAAACATTACGTGCAGGTTTCCTTTAGCATATAAATGATCTTTTAGAGTTTATTCGAACCCTCCTTGATAGGTTTAAACCTCAAAACAAGGCAGATTTATCAAACTATTAGAGTTTGCAACGCCTTTGACAACTTGTGTTGTGAACTTTCCTGTAGGTGATGTTTTTATCTTTTCTCCAAAAATACGAAATGGGTCAGGCTGAGTTTTTGTCAGCAAGTCAAATACAACATGTTTTTCCTCCACACTAAATTTCATAGGAACCCAGATCGTGATTCGAAAGTTATGAGTAAAACAAGACTCTGTTGTGTGTTAATTACTACAAACTGTCCCAAATTACCAGTTCGCAGCGCCACCGAGTCCAAGCACTGTGAAATTTCCTGTAGCAACCTGTTTTGATCAAATCAACTCAACTGATGCCAAAACCATGCAAGAATCCTTGAAAACCTATGATAAACCTGCTACAACTTCTGAGTAATGAAAATAACTTTGGAGAAAATATAAAAGATGTTAGGTTTATCTCAAAATCCAAAATCACCACTTAGTGTTGTAACTGCATGCAAAAACCATGACAAAAATCATATGGTTCAGTTCTCACAATCTCTCCCCCCTTGTGGATTTTCTTGCTTTGCTGACTGTCCATAATTTATGTCTTAAAAACCTCCTATAACCTCTTATGACAGTTGCTATGTGAAATATAGAGGAAAACAAGGATTTTAGGGTTTGACTACAGAGATGACATATTAAGGGTTCACATGTCAGAAAAATTATACACAAAAATGATATGGAGTAGAGAAAATGCAAGTAGTAAAATGGTACAACAATTCAGTATGAGTGAAAATGTAGACAAGCAAAAGAGATAACTTTGTATAAACAAAGGGTTTGCAGTGCCAACACCAGTTCGCAATGCAGAATAAACAATGGGTTTTAATACTTGTTTTCAAAAGGAGGTTGTAGGATAACCCTGAGATAACAGTCTTGACCAATGACCAGGGTTTAGAACACCAAAACAGTGGGATTAAATACTGCAGAGGGTTAGCAGCGCATACACATTTAACAATTTGCAGTGCTAACACCAGTTCGCAGCGCCAAAATTGGTAGTATGCGACAATTTGTTTTAATGAAAATGGAGATGAATTTGATACCTTTCCTTCTTTACAAATGATGACAATCACCCTTATAACACTAAGACTTGAAAATGTATTTTGATCGACTTTAGACCCAAGGTTCAAATAAAGCACCTTGATTTATAATCATAAAAGATGACTTTAAACCTATGAATTTTAAATGACTAACTCCTAGAAGGAGGAAATACCACATGACTAGAAATGAATAATGATGTGCTTCAATACATATCATGTGATAATAGAGGATGTGAGGAATGGTGGGTGCAGGAGAGGTGAAGGGGTGGGATGAGGTGGAGAGTGAAATATTTTTTTTTATTAAGTGTCGAATAAGGAAGAATATGGGGAAAAGAGAATAAATAAGAGTGGATCATGGTAGGTGTGGTAAATGAACCCTCCATGCTATAATAAGAAGATATAAGATGGGTCTTAGGCCCGTGAAAATTCAAGAAAACATGGTCTTGGGCTCCTAAAAATTCAAGAAAAAATAAGGGTTATGAACCAGAAAATTTAAATGTAGTTCCAAGAAATTATCTTTTTTCCACATGGAAGAAGTGCATTTTGTCATTTAAATGCAAACATGGATATCTTGAGCATACGAACTCGGATTTTGAATCCGAAAAATGCATGACGAAGATGAAACTAAAGGATACACAATGAATTTTTTATCATTCAAAAAACAATTCTCATATTAATTTTTTATTATTCCATGAGCAGGAAAATAGGGGTGACCAATTTTTGGTCAACAAGCCTTCAAGGAAGAAGGGTATATTTGTGGGGTACAGTGAGACTTCAAAGGATTACATGATATCCATTTTAGCACAATGAAGCACAATTGTGAGTAGAGATGTTAAGTTTAAGGAGAACTTGGCATCTAGGAGATCTCAAGAGTCATCAACAGTGACAAAGGACGAGGATAAATAGGCTCTGAGGGATGAGTAGTAGCCAACAACTCAAAATTCATATGTGGAGGAGGAGTTATCCCTTTCTAGTTTTTTCAAGAGACCTAGGTGGCTATTACAAACATTGAGGGATGTTGGTGAGGCTCCTAGAGGTGCAATTAGAGAGTGCGGGCCTCCAAGGAAGTTTTCGAAATATATGGTGCTTATGAGTAGCATCAGTGATGTTAAGCCTTTTATTTTGAGGAAGTGACAAATCAACAGGTATGGCGAGATTCCATGGTATGGGATTGCACCTCTATTATGAGAAATGATGTTTCATACATAGTGTCGAGACTAGAGGGGAAGTTAGTTGTGAGTTCTAGGTGGCTCTACAAAATCAAACATGCTACAAATGGTAGCATCGAGAAGTTCAAAGCGAGGTTTGTGGCAAGATGGTTCTCCTAGAAAGAGAGAGTGGACTATGAGGAGACATTTTTTCCAATCGCTAGGTATGATTCTATTCAAGTTGATATTTCTATTGCTTCAGTTATGAGGTGGAGGATACATCAGATGGACGTGAAAAAATATTTCATCAATGGGATCATTAAGAAAGAAGTATGTATAGAGAAACCTCAGGGATTTGAGGTACATGGGATAGAATCTCATGTGTGTATCTTATGAAATCCTTGCATGAACTCAAGCAAGCACTCAGGGTGTGGTATCCCAGGATTGATGGGTACTTGCAGAGTATGGGCTTTACCAAGAGTGAGGCGGATCCTAGCTTGTACTTCATGCTTGTTGGGGGTAGATCCACTCATGTTGGTTTTGTACGTAGATTATTTGTTTCTCACATGTGCAGAGGAGCTTATTGCAAGGTGAAAAGGATATTTAGCTATTAAGTTTGAGATGAAGGACATTGGCTTGATGCATTATTTCTTGGGACTAGAAGTATGACAAGTATCGAGAGAGATCTTCCTTGGAAAAGGGAGACTGATGACTACACCTATGGTTACCAATCTAAAGAAGGTTATCACTTCAGATTCATAGTTGGTGGATCTCCTGATATACAGGCAACAAATAGGGTCTTTGATGCATTTGGTCAATACCATGCCAAATATATGTTTTGTTGTGAACACCTTGAGTCATTTCATGGTGGAGTCGAGGCAAGTGCATTGGATAGCAATGAAGCATGTGCTCAGGTACTTGAGAGGTATAGGTGGAGTATGGATTGAGGTATCTTGGAAGAGATATAGTGGAGTTGTAGGGATATACAGACTCAAATTGGGTAAGGAGTGCAGTAGAGAGAAATATCACATCGAGGTGTTGCTTCATCTTGGGATCGGTAATGATTACTTGGTTCATAAGGAAACAGGCTTTTGTAGCAATCATTTTAGAAGAGGCAGAGTATATGGTAGTGAGTATGGCTAGATGTGAATCGTTTTTGCTTCACAAACTACTTACAGGTTTATTTGATCAGTAGTTGGAGCCTATGGGGATATATTGTGATAATTGGAGTTATATCAAACTCTTTGAGAATCCAGTATTTTGTGATAGGTCTAAGCATATTAAGATAAGATATTGCTTCATCCAAGATAGGAACCATAAGGGAGTTGTGAATCTTCAATATATTTCCATAGATGAGCAGGTTGCAGATATTCTGACCAAACCCTTGGTTAAAGGGAAGTTTATGTTCTTCATAGAAAAACTTGGAGTGGTGCAGAATACCTTCCTCGCTAAGAGGGAGTGTTTATGCTTGGTAGCACCAGACATGTATTTCCACACTGGTCTAAGTGTCTAAACATGTGTATAAACGTGTGGAAGTTGTCCAAAGCCTTCTACCTTGAGACTTTACTTTAATTAAAGGAATTATTAAAGTGAAGTGTTTTTATTAATTAGTTGAGTTATGTTTAAATAAATTATTTAATTAGCATTAGTGAATTAAATCTTAGCCATTGATCTCAAGTGAGGTGAGAAGTAAACTCATTCATTAATCACTTTGGAGATTAAGGTTAGTTCATAGCTCAATCTTATAAAAGCAAGGCTAGGGTGAAGGAGAAGACACTACTTGACAGATTGATCAAGAGAGATTGATTTGACACAGAGTATTGGATCATAAAGGACTGCAATTCAAAGATATATTGGATGGGTGGAGAAGGAATTCCATCTAGAGATCTAGGCCAAAGAGAGAGAGAGAGATAGAGAGAGAGAAAGTGTGCAACAGAAGGATCGATCGTCGCGGATAGTGTAGGTATTCTGATACATGTCGCAAAGAACACGTGAGTTTAAACGTACAGGTCACACCAATAGCACAAAACAACACATGTATCAGTGTAATAATTGCACTAAAGTCGTACATGATCATACAACGGTAGTGGTAGTAGATCAACTAGTCAGGTTTTTGATGTACTTTGTTTCTTTTCTATTTGGGCCATTTCCCAGTAAGGGATCCCTTGTAGCATTGAAGTTATTTGAATGATAAGCTTAGTTGATGGGAATAATATCTTTGTGTATTGGGGTTAACATTTTTGTTTGCAGTATTGCTTCTGCTATCTTTATTTGAGTTGAATATTCCAGCAGTGCATTTTTTCTGTGAGCTACTAATCTAATTTGCAGTAAGGAAATCACTATGTAATAAGATACCTAGGTGCTAGAGTAAATATTTCAACATAAATATCCTAACAAAAATGGCATAGAAGAGCATAAGCAAGGCCAGTGAGGTGACAATGGGCGATTTTTTTTTCCAGATGCCCCAAACTCCCCTTCACAAGGCATGACTTTCTTTGGGTTTGAGTTTGAGAAGCAATAGATAGTAAAATAAATTAGATAAGAGGCAATAGCAATTTAAACTAGAACTATATATTTTATTAAAATATACTTCATATCTTATAATCTGAGGATTGAATACTCTGTTTCTTTACAATAGGCATGAAATGCTAGGTAGTCTGGGTGCATTTTCTTCTGCTCTAGGTTTTTGGGTGGATTCCCCTATTTAGGCATTGTGAAAACATTAGGTAGCATTCACTTCCTCATAGTCTTCGTGTTGAATTCCTTCGTAGTGGTTCTACTATCTAGAGATTTTAACAAACCTTGGTTCTTCGGTATAGAAATCACCCTCTAAGAATCAACTCTACCAATCCAATGGTATCATACCCCTTTTTCTTTTTATGGTCCCCCTTTAAACCTCCATCCAATGTTTGGTTTCTGTTGGAAGAAGAAACGATTGGTTTCCCCATTTCTCACGTGTTTTCTTCTCTTGACCGTTCACCTCCTTCTGGACTTGTCGATAATTGTTCTACCTTGCATGTATTGATTCATTATGAATGGACTCCGTAGAAAATGCCCTTGGTAACAAGCTTCCCACAACATGTACTCTACAAAATGTTCCCATAGCTCTTCTACAACAATCTTCCCAAAGCTCTTCTACAACGATCTTCCCGCAACCCTTATGCTATCTACCAAACAAAAATTTGATTTGTCATAGATGATTTCGATTATTTGGTACCAAGGATGGTCTCACATCACAATCTCACTCAATGTATGCAATTTGAGGGAACTTGTATAAATAGTCATACTAAAACCCAAGAAGGGAAGGTTAAGTTCAATCAAACATTTGAATCATGCTTATAATTGTGTTTATGCATACCACATTCATACACTATTTAGTCCTTTCCTTCATAGTCTAATCTTGTCACAGTGTCATGGAGCCTTTATAGTAGTTCATTTGTTATTTTTTCGATCCTTTATTTCTTTAGTAGTACAACCCTTCCTCAATACCTTTTACATGCAATGTTATCATGTTTTTTATCCTTATAAGTTGTTGATAGGATGGCACTTAAGATGATCTTTATTAGTTATATATTTTTTATTATATGCAAGAAGTAAAAGGTATAATAATGGTATAATTTAGATGTTATCAGATTTGATGTTTTTAATAACATAGAGGACCCTAAAGGATGAATCGATTATCAAACAAGTGAACAAAAAAAACTTAAACTTTCCTTAAAAAAAAAAAAATTCATTTGAAGATGTTTATACGAAGAGTGCTAATTAAATTCTTTAAAATGTCCTTGTATGCTTCACATTCTTTGGAAATAATATTTTGACATATTTGAATGATCAAACAATGTGTATGCTTTTACTATTGAACATATGGTTTGTTCTTCATCACATTCCATGACACCATGACAGTTCTTTTTAATATTGTATTGGCTTTCAAGACTATTTTTTGTGCTGTGGCATATAAATTTGAGAATACATTAACATTGAACTATAATTATCTTAATTTTTCATTCAGTGTTACTTTGATTACTTTTTTTTTCAACGATGATAGGAAATTTGGACATGCACTAAAATCCAACCATAATTATCTTAATTTTTCCTACTCATTTTCCATATAGTAGCATAATATATCAGTTGAGGTGGTGATTTATGCAATTTACTCATTTTCCATATAGTAGCATAATATATCAGTTGAGGTGGTGATTTATGCAATTTCCAATTGCAGAACATAGCAATGTACACAACAGTTAAAATTAATGAACAAGAAAAATACCCTGGAACAAATCCATCAGATGTGTTGATAATGAGCGTGCAAGCCCTGAAAGCGATTGCCTTTTCGATCACAACATTCTCAGCATTGTCACCGACAATGAATTGGACGTGCATTTTTATCTGTTGAGATCAAATGGTACAAGAACCCCGCAAATATTGCTGGTTTTTTAAGGCAAAATGAAGTTGAAACTTATCTTCATGATAGCCTGTGTCCATTGTTTATCTCTCTGATAATCTATTTCACCTGCCTCTCTTTGCAGAGCTCCTTGATTTCTCCCCGCCCTGACGCAACTGTACCTGTACTTTTCTTTGCCATTGAGGGCCATTCTGTAATTTGCATTGCACTGCATTGTTATCTCAAACACCAGAATGAAGCAGTAATTCTTTTCAAAGCAATGTCCAAATTTAGCAAAACCACTGTTATTCTTTACAAAGCAATGTTCAAATTTAGCAAAACCACTGTTAAGGGCTATAACTTACCATCAACCACTGACAATAATGCTCAACGTGATGCCAAATCCTGCTGAAATTGCTTGCTTTTCATCCACTCAAAAGATATTCCAATGCATTTATATGAAATATTGGACCAAATTTAAACAGATCTATGCCTAAATTTATGCCAACATGAAATTTTTAACAAATGCCTAAAGGAAAAAGCTTGTAGCTAACACGGCTTACATTGATTTCCTTTGCTCGTGCACTATTCTTTATAATCCTCTCTTACAACTCGCCAAATCCTTCCTTTATATTACTCATAAATATCACAACCTCCTTTCTTACGTAGTCCTAAATGTGAGCTCTCATCTCCCATTCACTTTTGACTTTATCTTCTCCCCTTTAGAAGAAGAGTATGCTAGTTACTTTAAATTCCAAATATAAAATTCTCTGATGGTGGACATCAGTGGTTAAATTTAAATTTCACCGGTATTTACTAGTTTTCTCTGTTTTTAAATTGTTCTATATTTGCAGTCTTAAAAACTGCAGGTCATCAACGGTGTCCACTTAATTCCTAAAACGGTTAAAAGGATGGATAAGTTATGAATATCTGTGTATTTATGTGAAATTTTTTTTTTAATAAATTGTATCAAAGCAAAGCAAACGCAAGTGTGTGAGAGGTTTTTAAAATATAAGTACACATAATGTTCGGAATGCCAGAATGTTGAGATGGTATCCACACACATCAATAATGATTGAGGCTTGGGGAATGCCAGAATGTTGAGAGGGTATCCACACACAGCAATAATGATTGAGGCTTGGGATAGTTGAATATCAGGGAATTCTACTCAATGTTTGAGCAGTGATTCTTGAATGGTGAATTCAATCTGAATTTAAACTATTTTTTTCTTGTAGATTGTAGCTATATTGACACCATTGTATCTATTCTACTTAGTGTTTGGCAATTGTGAATACATTGTATCTATTCTACTTAGTGTTTGGCAATTGTGAATACATCGTAGTTAGTGTTTGGCCATTGTTAGTGTACAGAGATTGGATTTAGGTGGAATTGAGGTATAAAGAAGTTGGAACTTGAAACCTCTTATTTGGTGTTTTTCAAAATTCAAAATTTGTGCAAGCAGCAGTTATATCAAGGTAATCTTTATATTTTTAATAGTGTTGTATTCCATATGAAACAGTTTAATAATGTTATATGCATTTTCTTAATTATTTTATATTGTGTATGGACTACTTCCCCTGCCTGAGCTTCGGAGAACACCTCATTGTTAAATAACTAATCTTTCTCAACTTCGTCCGCTCAGCTCTCCAAGGAGTTTGCTCCCGTCTCCTGGACCCTATTCCCTAGGCTTCGCTAATATAAACCTTGCACTGTAAGACGGGAGGGTCTCGTACCAGCCTGAAATGTTTGGAGGTAGTAGTGTCCATCCCAAAAAGGGAACGGCCAAGGAACGAGTGGAGGAGGTCTAGGAAGGTGAGAAGAAGGGATGACCCGCCATGACGAATTCAGGTATGCTTTATTCTTGACTTGACTTATTATTTTGTCTCCACTTTTTATGTTTTTATTTTTGTTTAGAATTATCAATTATTGAGGAAATTTTCAATTATATACTGCAATAAGGATTTTTGAATTCACAAATCAATACAGCATTTTCAAAAAAATTATGAAATTAAAATACTCACAATATATAATTTCAATCATTGAAATTTAAAAAGTTAAAAAATAAAAACTTATAAAATTAAAATACTCACAATATGTAATTTTAATCATTGAAATTTAAAAAGTTAAAAAATAAAAATTTAATAAGTTCGAAAAAATGACATGGAAAATGAGAGAGAGGTATGTGAACGTGGCGTTTTGTCATAGTCTGGGCCCATTTTGTTTTGTATTCGTCCAAGAGCATAAAGTTTCCAGCGTGCAAGAAAACGCAGAAAAAAACATGTGGCATTAAATTATTTCGTCCATTATGAAATATTTATCACCAATACAGTTTCAAAATAAGACTTCAAAGTGAATATGTCTTCACAATAAGACTTCAAATGGAATGGTTCGTATAAATATAATTAGAATAGTCAAGATAAATATGTTTATGTAAATTGAATGGTTCAGATAAATATATTTAGAATAATCAAGATAAATATGTTTATGTTTTTAGATATTTAAAAAAATAAAAAAATTGGAAAAATTCATTACATATACCAATAATTTCAAAATAAGAGCTAAAATTGAATATTCAAGAGGATTGATTTTAAATTACTTCCAGGTAGAGAAGGCCAAACGAAAATCTGTAGCCTCTGTGCCTTTTTAATCTGCTCTTTAATGGCAAACCTAGAAGTTGAACTCGCATCCATATCCACACCCGGTCCTCAGGATGGATTTGCCTCCACCTCCACCGCTGCGTCTCCATAGGATGACTCATGTGGCTAAGATGTTTTCATCAACCATCGCGGTCCTGATGTAAAGAATACCTTACCCAACCATCTTTACCGACGCCTTTTTTAAGAGGACTTCGAGTCTTTCTGGACAAACAGGAATTGGAACAGGGACTCAATTTTACTTCTCAAATAGAAGGCGCTATTCGAACTGCCTTAGTTCATGTGGTCATTTTTTCCTCCAAGATATGCAGAGTCAAAATTGTGTTTGGACGAGCTCCTCCATATGTTCGAGTCGGAGGCACCGATTATTCCAGTGTTTTACCAAGTGAAGCCTGCTCAGCTTCGGTCGACGCGGGGCGAAGGTGGTGTTTACTCCCAGGAGGACCTGCTGAAGCTCGAAGAGAAGAAAACACACGACACTCAAACTCATGAAGAGAAGCCACGACACGACTCGACAACTATTCAAAGATGGAGAGAGGCTCTTTCTCGTGCTGCAGAAATAAGCGGTTTCGAGCTGGATGCAAATAATACGTGAGAACTCATCCTCCCCTCTCCATATCTATTTTAATGTTGGATAGATAGATAGGCTTAAATCTCACTTGTTTTATTGATTTTACCAGAGACCAGGGGGAGCTGCTGGATAAAATCGTTGAACGTGTGGTGAAAAATTTGAAAAAAAGAGGTTTGGATAAAGCGGCCAAAGATTCTGAAAATACAGTCATGTTGGAGCAGCCGCAGCAGCAGCAGCGTGGAAAACTTGAGGTCCTATTACTGTGGAGTGGAAAATTTCAGGCCCTATGTGAGTCGATCGTCCGGTTGCTCGGAATTTTGTTCGCAGTAGCGTTTCTCATAGTTTGGGCCACAGTCGTTTTCACCATGGTTAAAGGCTCTCAGAATTTTCCAAACAGCCCATTTCCAAAAAATCAAAACCCGGGAAGACCGTATCTGTATTTTCATGATGGGGTATGGAAAATTAGAAGTTGTGCAACTGATCATCCAATTTGGTGGCAGTTCCTTTTTGTTTTGTTTATGAATATGGTGGTGGTTTATGTTATGCGAAGCTGAAAGCGAGATTGATACGGGGCACTCTCATTTACAACTATTTCGTTGGAATTTGGTACTCAGATTGCAATTTGAATTATTGAGGTGGATTCAGATTACTCACAAATCCCATAGATGGCAGTTTGTAGATAATTAGATTGTAAGTTTGCGTTTTCAAGTTGCAGCGGTCTTATTATTTGTAAAATCTTGATATTTTTTTGTTTAATTTTGTCCTAAATTTGATGAGAAATTTTTTGATAGTTAAGTCTGTATAGTGTTCGAGGAGTTTTTCAGCAGGCTGAATCTATTTATGTATTTAGAAATACAATTTAAACAACAGAAAATTGGGATTTCATCCAAATTTATATAATGAGTAAAAAAATAAAACAACAAAACTTAAAACATTTAGAGAATAAATATTTTTTAAAAATTACACTATTTTCAGCATTTTAACTCCAAAAACAATCTTATAACTAAGTCAAATCCATGCTTAATATCATTGAAATGCATTTCTACTTTAGGTTGTATCTTGTTTTTAATTCTAAAACCAATCCTAAATCTTGTAACAACTCAAATCCATGCTTCATATCATTGAAGTGCATTTCCACTCTAGGTTGTGTCTTGTTTTTAAAACCTCCTTGAAAAAATCTGCAACTTAAATCATTAAATCATTAAAAATATACGCCAAAACAGGTTGTGTCTTGTTTATAAAACCTCCT
Organism: Picea mariana; assembly: GCA_032191745.1. NCBI lineage: Eukaryota > Viridiplantae > Streptophyta > Pinopsida > Pinales > Pinaceae > Picea > Picea mariana. The sequence goes on along the minus strand of JASDQU010373343.1, from coordinate 79,120 downwards.
TGAAAAAATTGGCAACTTAAATCATTAAAAATATACGCCCAAACAAGTTTACAAAGTTTGCAACTAATTATAAAAAATGGAAAAATAGTTGTTATTATATATGTTTGCTTGCTTATAACAATAATGATCACCAACTTCGGATGAATCACTAGAGTTAGGGCGATACAAAGGGGTTTGCGCCACTAGATCGATACAAAGGGCACTTACACTAGTTCTACTTCTATAGATTGTATAACATATGGTTGAATGGCATGTTGGTATAGTTTGGTTTTGCCTCACTGATCAACATGGTGCAAAGGATATTAATCTGAACTTTAAATGCATTTCGATCATCAAGACTTAGTTGCAATTGCTACAAAATTTGTTTAAAGTTGTTTTCTATGAAAGTTGTTTCACTCCGCTTATTAAGCTAAAAGGAAAGAATTTTTTAATTTAGAATTCTTAAATTTAATTTTTCTCATTATATCAATTTATTAAAATTTCATTATAAATTATATATAATTTAAATTCTATACCAATGTATTAGAATTTTATTACAAATTATGTATAATTTTAAATTCTATACCATTTTATTAGAATTTTATTACAAATTGTCCATAATTTAAATTCAATTTGGACACAACTTTTATGAGAAAAATTAAATTACAAGATATTCTATATCAAATGATAATTTAAATTACAAGATATCCTATATCAAATGATAATTGATGTCATTCGATATAATTAAAAACTATAAGATATATTATGCAAATGAAGATTCGAGGTAAAATATATCTTATGCATTTAAAGTTGTTTAGAGTTATTTTAATAATTTTCATTATTAATATATAAAATACTTTCCTTATTAATATATAAAATGCCAAATAGCTTAAATACCATATATTGCTTATAAGAATCCAAATGTTGTAGATAAACATAGAAAATCATGACATGTAGCTAAACTCTCATACAATATGATTTGTGTATAAGTTAGATTCTAGAGTTAAATAGTCGATCTATTTTCCCATCTTATTAAAAGTCTCTCAACTTTCCTATGTAATGATATTGACTTTTAATGAAATTTATTAAAGGATGGTATCATGATGTCATATTTTCCAACTAGAAAATAAATACATTTTGACAACAATGTTTTCAAAACGATTGACATTTTCTAGTTCAATATTGATTTCTAGGTTTACTCGTAGTAATTGGTTCAGAATGAATCATTACATAATTTTGCATCTATCTTGGAACTTTCTAGGTAGAGAAATTGAAGGAATTAGCTTATAGGGCCCATTCTAGTGGTAGGTCATAGTTTGGAGATTTGGGGTCTATAACCTTCCAGAGCCATTTTGAGGGAATTAAATGACACTTTATGGGGTCAAAACTTTTTTATCATAGCTCCTAGACCCTCAACATTTTTCTACACACCAAGAGATTTCCAATAGTGTAAAAATCACCTCAACTGGAGTACGTATGCAGAAGTTATGCCTCCTGCAAGTTGACTTACCTTGTTGACCACCATGGTGTCAATTGGATGCCACGTTATCCCCCATTATTCACATATGTGGGGCTAGTCACATGGGAATTTCAAGAATATTCTAGAAGGTCCAAACCTTAACAAAAATTGAGGGTTGAGGCATGCACAAACCCAAACCCTAAACATCTAACAAGCTATGTTAAATGTAATTAGGCCTCTAGGAAGATAAGGGGTTCCATTCTTTTAGAATCAAGTACTTCTTCCATATATGAGTAGAGAATCTAGGAGTGGTATTTGAGAGGATAACAAAGGAGGAAGAAGACTTGTAGCAGCCATTCAAGCCACAATGTCACAATCAACTCCATAATGAGTGTTCATTTCTTTGTATTTTCATTTTCATAATCGAAGAAAAGAGAGTAGAGCATAGGCCTCACCTTCTAGCTAGGTTTTCTCCTATATTGGTTCCCCGGGTCACATCTTCTATCCATTTGTGTAATTGGTGTGTTCATTTGCATGTTCTTTCATTTTCATATTTAAGTTATGTCCATAAATTTGAGCATTAAGCTAATAATAAGAAATATGGGATCTAAGGAAATAAATTGCATAATAAAATACTTCAAAATATTGCAAGATGTGCTCTGACAAATTGTTCTAGTGGAATATGCATGGTAGTTTACAAATCATATTGTTATCGGAGCAATTTTTGTTGGGGTTTTTGTGGGATGTTGTAGGATCTAGGCATTGGCTTAAGAAGGAAGTTGTAGAACCCTATCCATGGTGGATGAGTCCTATTACCCCCTCTCACCTAAAGGTAACTAGAGGAGATCATGTCTCATGGATCCTAGTGAAGACAATGATCCCGATGATCATGATGATTGGCATGTCCACATAGATAATCCCAACAACCCCTCAAAGGCCTCTACCTTACCAACATAACTCATCACACCCAATCAACAAGGCTTATTGGGAGATGGTGGCCTGACACATTATGACATAGATTAGTTCGTGTTTCATGTAAAGTGTCATATTTAATACATAGGGAATTTGAGTAATGATCATAGGTTGAAGTTGGATAATGAATCATGAGCCCAAAAGTTATGTTTTTTTCCTTGTTTCACCTTGGTGGCCATCCTGGGCATCATACTCTTGTATTGTCACTCTTGTGGAAAGGGGGTACTACTGGTGGTTCCTTGAAAGAGGTAACATACCATTCCCGATCATACTTGCCTCTTTCCATCTTTCATCCTTCCATTCTCCCACCTTTTTGGTAATGTTGTTACATGTACACCAAAAATGCATGTACCTCATTGTCTTATGAGAAGAAGGGGATAAAGGCCTAGAGGTAGATTGCAACTAGAAGAACAAGAGAAAGAAATGAGATAATTAGGATAGTTAAAATCCATAAGTCCACAATTGAGCTCTACCCCTTCATTAATGGAAATCACCCCTATTCTAATGCAAATAAACACATGTATCTATCAAAAAAGACTTGAATATATCTTGAATAAACAACAAAGGAAGTGTTATGCTTGAAACTTTTTTAAGGGGACTTGCAAATCATATAAAAAGTAAAAGGAAAAGGAAAATAAAGGGGTTTGGAATGAAAAAAGCATCGAGGAAAGGGTATCTCAAACGTCGAGTGCACCCTCTACAAAGGCACTCATGAAGGTGATTCCATACATTGTAATGCATATTAATGACCCCACGCCCAAAAGTAAATCCCATGACCACCTCACATTCATTGCATATCTCTAATTGGTTCTTCTGGGAAATATAGCTCTACTTGGGTATTGGCACACCTAATAGGTTCCTCTGATAGCCCTCTCATACCTAAATTTCCCAAATTGCATAAAGTCTTGGGCTTGTGTGATATTTGAAGGGGATAACCAATGAGAGTTGTTCATTTGGATTTTGCATTACTTGATGGCTTACTTTATATGCTTCTTAGGAATATTGTAGCTTGTGATTGTTGGTTTTATTTGATTATGGGGTTTTTATTGACATGAGTGCACCTAACATGTGTTGATGATAAAAATCGCAACGAGGAATTTTGCCCGCAAAGTATTGCTAAAGCCTATTATTTAAACTATGCTAACAAAATATAATAATAGTAGGTGTGACCCCCTTTTAGACTGGAGGCTCCGAGATAGTCATATCACACATTTTATGTTGTTGTTTCGATGTTGCTTACAGGGTTCTATATGGTTAATGATGCATTCTTGGTTTCGTTTTGACATAATGACAGTTGGATGATGCATTTTATGGGATGTTCTGTTATTCGAAGCTTTAATTTTATGTTATGATTGGCATATATTTACAGTTATTATGTTTAATCATGTCACCACAATCATTACCTGGCTACACATGCACAAGAAACATATTAGTGATGATGTACAAAAAAACAAAAGGGAAGAAACTTACAAAAAAAATCCAAAAGAAAGGGCCTATGTTATGTTATGTTAGAAGTTATGTGCAAATAAAATGAAAACAAGTTAGTGTTAATCCTAACTATTAATGGTTAGTGGCTATGTGAATTGCATTTGAGTTATATTGGGTGCATTTGATATGGAAATACATATGGTATGGTATGGAAGTTTGGCAATGGTTAATATGAATGTATTGGGTGGCGCATTTGGCAAGCAATGTGGTCGCAGATTTCAATGGTTTGGAATTAATGACATGGTTAAATGTATTAGTGAGTGTTGGTTGTCATGTACTTCGAAATTGAATGAAGATGGAAGTAGCGTGTAGTAAATGCACGTCACTCCATAGTCCCTCCATTGGGCCATCACCCTAGAATGGTTATTGTTGCATTTCATTTTGCTGGTGGTTAATGACGTAGGAGCATGACTCCACATTAGCAGTGTGCCAGCCAACCAACACATCCAACACACATTAATGGAAAAAGGGAGAGGCGCAACCCTCTCAATTTTAAAATCCAAAATTTCAATAAATGTTGTAATGCTTTTAATGCCAGATCATTCCTTTGTACAGGTAGTGGTTGAGGTTTCCTTTAATGGTTACCTGCAGCTAAGTCCAGATCAGTCAGGACTGGACATCCATATATGTAATGTAGCCATAGGAGTCTCTCTGTGATAACGATAGCTCAAAGTCGGTGAGGTGGAGGATAATCTCACAGGAGCCCTCATTTTGCAAGGGAGAAGAAGTTAGAGTAGAGAGTAAGGGGGAGAGACCAGAGCAGAGAGGTATCGAGGGAGAGAGATGAAACTTGTTACAGTCCAGCATTTGTAAACATTTGTATAGACGTTTGGAGATTAATACAAAGAGTAGTTTTTCCTGCCTATGAATTGTCTGTGTATGTTTATGCATTTGAATGTTACCTGTATGCTGCAGATATAGGTTATAGATAAATTTTACTATCTGTCTGTGAGTTTGCCGGTTTCTATCTGGGTTCTTTAGGCCGTGCAAGGAGTGCACAATAGAACAATGGAAGTTCTGAAGCCAGTGCAAGGAGTGTGCATATGAGATCTGCGGAGTCAGAAAGAATGTGCAAATAGTGCACACTAGAAGGATTCATAGACTCAAAGGAAGTGTCAGAGTTACTGAATACTCTGGAGAAGGAACTGTGTAAAGGAAGGCAGAGAGAAGAAACAGAACTACTGAAGGTTATGTAAATCTCTACCAGGAGGGCATTGAGTGAGTGCATAGAGTGCACCGAAGAACTCTATTTTGGGTTCTAAGAAAAGAGAAGTGTCGAAGAGAAGACACTCACATAGTTGTTGAACATTCTGTGGAGAAAGGCTCTGCAAGCTGTGCATCAAGTCGAAGAACGTCAGGAGGGCATGAAGCATGTCTTTACAAGAAATACTTCGGATCCGAGTTTAGCGAAATACTCAGTAGCCCAAGGAGTGTGCGAGGGTGGACTTATTCTAAGTCTCGAAGCTCAGGAGGAACAATGCCTTTGTGCACAGAGCAACAGAAGAAAGGAGCAGAAGGTCGAGAAACTCTTTGAGGTTTCACAGTCGACAAAGCTCCAGAGTTCGGCATTTTGGAATTTCGGAGTTCGGGGTCTGGAACGACAAGTGATTTTGGGAGTCACTACATCGTGAACTTCTGGTTCATGAAACTCTGAAAAGGCCAGGGCCATTGGATTGAGGGAGGCCTATAGCCGTCAGATCATTTTGACATTTTGGAGTTCGGGGTTTGGAGCGGCAAGGGATTTTGGAGTTGCTGCATCGCGAACTNCGCGGTGGACTGAGAGCCACTGGATCACGGATACGTGCATAGGAGGAGTGCACATAGAAGGTGCACATAAGATCATATCATGACCGTCAAATCTCGCATAAAGGACCGATAGCCATCAGATTCGAAAAGAGGAGACAGGGGTTTAACCCTCATAGAAGCAAAGGAGAGGACTCATCGAAGACCCGAAAGAATAAGAACCGTCCATCTCAGAGGACACGTGTTAAGAGATCCACATTTCGGGGATTCAAACACCGGGATACAGAGAGTGAAGAGTCTCCAGAAATCGCAAAAGGACCAAGACCGTCCACAGGAGGACACGTGGAAGGAGGTCAAGGGTTCAGGAAAAGGACCGAAAGATTTCATCTTCAGGAGGACTGGGTCGTTGATCTCTCGGAGGGGGATATTTCGGCATTTCGGGAACCAGGGATTCGAAAGACAGAGGACAGGGGGGAACGCTCGCATCACGGTTTCCTGAATCACGAAAGTCAGTAGTGCTTGGTCGTGGACCGTCATTTCAGCATTTCAGAACCTAGATGTTCGAGAGGCCAGGAGTCCGAAGACGTGGAGTCCCGACTCGCGAAGTCGTGAAATCCCGAAAGAAAACAATGCCAGAATAGCATGAGCCAGATCAGTTAAGCCCTTTTCGGCATTTCAGCAACTGGGAGTTCAAGAGTGAAGAAGTCGTGAGACAAGGAGTCTCAACTCGTGGAATCGCGAAATCGCGAATTTCGAAATCCTGAAAAGAAGACCATGGTCACGAGTAGATTTCGGCATTTTGGGGGTCCGGGAGTTTGGAGGACCTAGAATCGTTGCAGCTGGAATCGCGAAATTGCGAAATGGGAGTTTGGAGGACCCATGGTCATTAATACCTTTTCAGCATTTCGGATACCGAGAGTTGGAAGGGCAAGGATCCTGGGAGAGCTCGCATGTAGGAGTCCCCCCCGAAACCCTGAAACGTGAAAGGTGTTTGGGTTCAGATCAGAGAAGAGCGTCGAAGGCGGAGCGCATGCACAGATTTTCTCAAGACCTATGCTAGAGGACAAAGGGACCTGTGGATTTGTTCAAAGGGTTCAAACAGGAGCCCGAAGAGCCATTTCGGCTCAGAAATTGGAACCATCCAAAGACCGGGAGGTCAGTGGACCCTACAGAGGTAGGGGGTCTGCATCAAGTGGTATCAGAGCCACTTTCTGTCTGTAGACTGCAGGCAGAGGGAGGCAGAGTAGATAAAGAAAATACTCTGATACACACCATCAAGTGGTATCAGAGCTGATATTTTCGTCTGTAGACTTCAGGCGAAGGAGACAACAGGTGAAGGAGGAGAAATTCTGGTAACAACAAGTGGAATCAGAAGAAGAGATTCATCTATATACAATAGGTGAGAGAAGCAGGGTTTAAATTCTCTGTGGTGATTGTTTGCAGGTGTGCAACAGTCAATAGACAATGCAGTTGGTTGTAGGAGGAGATGGAGATGCTCTCAGACATAGAGTGATCCATAAGTTTGCCAGGAGGGCATACAAAAGGTAAAGATAGAGATGGCTACTGAAGGCCATGAGCGTGGTGGAAGAGGAGACTACCAATAAAAAACCAAAGTAGAAATTGGTGAGGAACTCACCAAGATAAGTGTGAGGATGGAGGAGCTTTCATTTTGAATGCAACAGAGTGCAAGAATGTGATGGGTGTATGAATGGCCCATGAAAAAGAAGGTGAGGTGGCCAGTCAAGGAGTTGTTGGCCAAAATACAACAAAGGCTATTGAAAATATGGTTGAGGTGTGTTGAAAGCCTCAGTGACATAGAGTTGGTTTGCATCTGTGAGCCAGAAGTTGGAGAAACCCTCAGTGATGAGGAAGAAAGATCATTTTTAGGTCTCATAAACTACCAGGAGGGCAGGGATGAATTTTCCAATTGCCAGGTGGGCAATGAAATGAGATCATTGGAGGATCTCATAGACTGTCAGGAGGACAACAGTGGAAATTCATATTTCCAGGAGGGCAATGGTATGAGATTAGTTGAAGATCCCATAAACTGCCAAGTGGGCGAGGCAAAAATCCCATATTGCCAAGTGGGCAAGGGAGAGCAGATGAGACTATCTAAAAGTATCATGAACTCAAGGATGAGTTCAGGTCAGCAAGGAGTGCCGATGAAGATGGGATCGATTGATCTCATAAACTGCCAGGTGGGCATAAGTGAACTTTTGAGTTGCCAGGTGGGCAATGGGAAGAGATCAACAGAAGGTCTCGCATACTGCTAGGGGAGCAGTGTTAAAAGTTCAGATTGCCAAGTGGGCAATGAGATGGGATCAATGGATCTCATGGATTGCCAGGTGGGAAACATAAAATTCCCAAATTGCCAAGTGGGCAGGGGAAAGGAGATGAGATTGTCTAAGAGTCTCTTGAACTCAGAGGAGAGTTTAGATCAGCAAGGAGTGATGATAGGTGAGGATCAGAAGAGCATTATGATGATTGGGGGAATTTGGGTATTCCTGCCACATAGCCCAGTTGAGGCCAACAAAGGTGTTGCAGATCCAACAATAGCAGGAGGACAACTAGTAGAAACTGTCATGGAGGAAGAAGTGGAGTAGACAATCATGTTTTCCCAAGAAGCAGAAGATGAGCATTCAACAGAATGGCTCAAAATTTTCAGCCAGGAAGCTGAACAAGAGACGACTGCAGCATTGGAGCATGCAATAGAAGAAGAAGCAGACAACATGAATTTTATTGATCTGTGTGAATAATTGGAAGCCCTAGAGAGGAGGGTGATGGTGCAAATATTTCACATCCAACAGGCTAAGTTGGAAGCAGGTAGTGGAACATACCAGCCTGGGGAGAAGCTGGAAGTATGCCAGAAGGAGAAATGGCAGTAGTAGAACTGCCACAGGAAGAAGCCGAGCAACAGTTTAGTGAGGAGACTGCAGAGTTGGAGTTTGCAGCAAAGTGGCAACGTAGTGCCACAAAGAGAGGGGATCAAGTTTATCTACCCACTGAGATGAAGGAATTGCAGAAGAGAAGACTGCGTACATAGAACCAACCACTAGAGCAGGCGGACAAGGTGATAGAGGAAATCAGAAGGTTGATGTTGAATTCAGTAGTAGAGATTGCCAACAATAGGAATATGAGAAAAAGGGAGCCTACAAGAGCAGTAGGGCAGCAGCAACAACAACAACAACATAGCTGGAGAGGAGCAGATGGACAACTCCAAGGAAAAGTTTGGGATCTAGGTGGATTTCAACATTGGAGAAGAGGAGCTCATGATCAGGAGATCATGATTTTTCCAGCTGAGGAGTATGATGTAGGAGCATCACTCCACATTAGCAGTGTGCCAGCCAGCCAAGACATCCAACACGCATTAATGAAGAAAGGGAGAGGCACAACCCTCTCAATTTT